>VDFB02122652.1:85656-136632 GCA_007258455.2 Sequoia sempervirens
TTTTTGGAAAAGCTATTAAAGAGGCCTGTTTAAAGAAGCCTGGATGAAAGAAAAATGATCCTCAAACAATTCATGTTTTAGGGAAATTGGCTGATATAATGTTGGGAAATGTAGTCATTCCAAAGTATATTGACCCTGGAAGTCTTGTGGTGCAGATACATATAAATGGCTAGATTGTAAAAAATGTTTTGATTGATTTAGGTGCTGCCATTAATGTCATGACAAAGCATACTATGGACTCCTTGAACATTTCAAACATTAGGTCTACACCCACAATTCTGCAGCTTGCAGATAGCTCCACAGTTAAACCTGATGGAATGGTGGAAGATGTAATTGTCACTCTTGAATCTTGGGAGTATCCTGCTGATTTCACAATATTATCAGTTAAGGAAACTTTAGGAGGGTATCCAATTATCCTTGGTAGACCATGGTTAGCAATTGCTGATGCTTTTATAGGATGCTGTTCTGGAGATATGACCATTTCTGATGGACAGTCCACAAAGAAATTGGCTCTATATCCTCCTGCTAGACCTCAACCAGATTTGTCCCAACCTGTTTGGCTAGATATGGGGGAAGAAACTGAAGAAGCTAATTCCTTGGCTCAATTAATGATGCTTCAAAATAATTCATTCTCACAACTTCAGAGTGAGGATGCTTTTCTTTTTCAAATTCTACAGTTCAACTTTGATACGGGTAGTTCATCTGATCCAAGTGGCAGCCATCTACAATGTTTCCTGCAGCAACCAAATTCTGAGAGTTCATTGCCGAAACATCCAGTGATTTTTCACAACTTGCTTCCACAAAAGGTACAAACATCACCTGTAGATTCTATGAGTAATCTCATTAAGCAGATAGAATTGTCTCCAGGTCATTGTTTGAATGTTAATAGCAAGCTCTCACAATTTCAAGAGGCTGTCTTATTAAAAATGTTACAAGATCAGCATAAAGCTTTTGCATGGGAATATGGGGACATGCAAGGAATAGATCCTCAAGTTTGTACTCACAGGGTATATATCAAAGAAGATTGTTCACCAGTTAGACAACCTCAAAGAAGAGTAAATCCAACACTTAGAGAAATAGTGAAAAATGAACTTCAAAAGTTGCTTGATGCTGGTTTTATTTACCCAACCTCTGACAGTCAATGGGTTTCTCCACTAGTCATTGTCTCCAAGAAAGGAGGAAAATGGAGAGTGTGTGTAGATTACAGAGAATTGAACAATGCCACTAAAAAAGATCACTTTCCATTACCTTTTGTAGACCAAGTACTAGACTCACTGTCTGGCAAAAGATATTTTTCCTTTTTGGATGGTTACAGTGGGTACAATTAGATAAAAATTTCCCCTGAAGATCAAGATAAGACCACTTTTACCTATCCATGGGGAACATTTACTTATTCAGTCTTTCCTTTTGGTTTATGCAATGCACCAGCAACATTCCAGAGAACAGTAATTAGTATCTTTGCTGATATATCTCATGACTATGTGGAGATTTATATGGATGATTTGACTACCTATGGAATCACATTTGAAGAAGCACTGGTGAATTTAGAAAAGGTATTGAAAAGGTGCAAAGAGAAAAAATTGTCTCTAAACAGTGAAAAGTGTTTTCTAATGATGGAAGAAGGTATTGTTCTAGGTCATCATATTTCAAAGAATGGAATTCAGGTTGACCCTACTAAAATTGAAGTTATTCAGAATTTACAAACTCCTGCAAAACAAAAAGATGTCAGAAGTTTCCTTGGCCATGTAGGATATTATAAAAGGTTTATAAAAGATTTCAGTAAAATTGCCAGCCCACTTTATGCCTTGTTAACTAAGGATTCTCAATTTGAGTGGACAGAGGCCTGTGAAAAATCCTTCCTGCAACTAAAAGACTTGCTTACTCAAGCTCCTGTTCTTCAAGGTCCAAAATGGAATTTGCCTTTTCACATACATGCTGATGCCTCTAATTTTGGTATAGGAGCAATTTTAAGTCAAAAAGAAAATTCAATTGAGCATGCTATTTACTTCATCAGCAAGAACCTTCAAGGTCCTGAGCTTAACTATACTATCACAGAAAAGGAATTGCTCGTAGTAGTGTATGCTTTGAATAAATTTAGGCATTATGTCACAGGTTATCAGATATTCATCCATACTGACCATGCAGCAATCAAGTATCTAATGAACAAACCTGCCATCTTTGGTAGGTTGGCACGATGGCTTTTGTTATTACAAGAATTTGACATTACAATCATTGACAAACCAGGAAGAGCTAATGTTGTAGCTGAATTTTTATCAAGACTTTAATCAGCTGCACTTGTTGAACACGAGGTCATTGATGATAGGTTCCCGGATGAACACTTGTTTTCCATTGCTGCACATACACCATGGTATGCAGAAATTTCCAATTATCTAGTAGCAAACAGAATACCAACCCACTTTTCTCCAAAAGAAAAGAAATTGTTAATAGAGAAAAGCTTTAACTTTTCTTGGATTGCAAATTGTCTATTTTATACTGGACCTGATCAAGTAATGCGAAGATGTGTAAGAGAAGATGAGACTTATGATATCTTGCATGCTTGCCATAATGAACCATGTGGGGGACATTTTGCAGCAAAAAGAACATCAATGAAGATTCTTACAATAGGGTACTACTGGCCAACATTACACAAGGATGCTGTGGCCTATACAAGGAAATGTGACTGATGCCAGCGTATAGGAAGACCAACCAAGTCAGATGAAATGCCGCTATATCTATAGGTAATAGTAACCCCTTTTGATAAATGGGGAATGGATTTTGTGGGACCAATCGATCCACCATCAAATGGCAAGTCATACATTCTAGTTTGCACGGACTATGTAACAAAATGGGTTGAGGTAAAAGCTATGACTCATGCTTGAGATAACAAAGTTGCTGAATTTCTGTATGAACAAATTTTTACAAGATTTTGAGTCCCCAGAGAGCTTGTAACTGATCAGGGAGCTCAGTTCACATCGAATCTGATCACTGCATTAATGAATGACTATAAAATCAAATATAGGAAGTCCAACCCCTATCACCCTCAAGCCAATGGTCAGGCGGAGGTAACAAATAGGGAAATTGAGATGATTCTCACAAAGACAGTGCAGATCCATAAAAAATATTGGAGTAATAGACTTCTTGAAGTATTTTGGGCCTACATAACTACATGGAAGACAACAACTGGTTTTACACCTTTTGAGCTACTTTATGGGAAAACAACCATGTTGCCCATAGAATTTGAGCACAAAACTTTGAGGACAGCTCTTGAACTCAATATGAAAATATCTAAAGCACAGAAGGACCGTCTCCTGTAGCTTAATGCTTTGGACGAAATGCGAAAAGCCGCCCTGCAGTATACAGAAGCAATCCAACAGCAAAGGAAGAAATGACATGATCAACACATAAAAACTAAGAATTTTTTTTGCTGGTGATTGGGCTCTGTTATATGATTCTAGATATCAAGAAAACCAGGGTAAGCTCACAACACGCTGGCTTGGTCCCTATGAAATTGAGAATGTGTTTGACAATGGAGCTGTATAGCTGGTGACAATTGATCTAGTCCGTTTTAAATTGCTAGTTAATGGCCACCGACTATAATTGTACCGGAAACCAGTATCAAAGGAAGAATTTATGCAACAGTTCATTCAGGTTCCACCCGCTACTCTTCCTGCAGCCGAAGGCTTTAGCCTTTCTCCTGCAGCTTCACCGTAATTTTGAAAACGCATGCTCATAATAAAGGTTTTCTTTTTAAAGGAAACTCCTTTTTCTCCATACTCATTTATCGCCCCCATTTCACTTCTTTATCTTCCATCCATCCATCTCATCCATTCATTCCATCCATTCATCTCATCCGCCCACGTCACCCATCCACTTCATCCATCCGCATCACCCTTAATTAAGATATCATTCCCAACTGTCAACTCATGCTGACGCCGCCATCTTTCTTCACACGTACGTGCAAAGGTACGCCATATCTTTTGTTATCTCATATTTAATTTATTTTATTCTATTCATTTACTGCTATGCATGTACCGGTCATTATTACCTGATCTTCACCTATTTTTTTAGTACATGTGAGGACACATGTCATACTCTCAGTAAGGGGCGGGGTAATCCACCTTTTAAAATCCATCTTTTCGCTACTGCCATAACTGGACAAATAACCTTTATTTAATAATTTTTTGGTACTTTCCAAATATGATCGCATGACCTTCTTTATTGCATGTTTTTCTTGTAAATTATGATTAAGACTGCTTGTTCAAAAAGTTCATTTTTGGAAAAAGAAAAGAAATGTGACGGCACGACAGAAGAAAAACCAGAGCAGAAAGGGAAACAGAGAATTTGAATCTTCAGCAAGGAATTGAGTTCAGCTAAGGGAAACTGTAAACATGGGTGGTCAGTTGGTGCGACATGAGCCTGTAGCTCATGAGTTATTATTACAAAATCTGCAAACAGTCCATGCATTCAGCCTTTGTGGATGGTTAAACTACTTTTTGAGTTTAAATGATTTTGATGAGGAGGCTGCTAGATAATTTTTGAGAACCCTTTCTGAAGGGGAAGCCACCGTATGGGGTCTAATGGTTGTTGCAACTAAAGACAAAATTGCTGAAGTAACCGGACTTCCAGCCGTTGGAGAAAAATTTTCTTTAGACGCTGCAGCTGCAAGAGCTGAGTTTTCATTGCCCACTGATGGACCTTTGGAAGTCTCCAAGCAGGGATGTAAGCGCGTATCGTTGCCTCCTCCTTATTCAGAATATGCCACTTACATAATTAGGTATTTAACCTGTGAAGTCCGTTTCTCCTACCTGCATTCTTATCATTTCAAATTACTAAGTCATATGAGGCATGGGTTAGTTGTAAATGTTATGAATTTCCTGTTAAAATTTCTAGAATAAAGTGCCCATGGAACTCAACAGGGGAAAGATAATTTTGTTGCTCACCATGGCCTTATCAAATTACTGATTGAACGCTCTTTAAGAGGTGTCTCACCTCTTTCCTAGCAACAATTCGTTGCTCAAAAGGGCTTGTAAATTCTACAACCCCCTAGGGTACTTACCCCACAGCCTCAGAAAAAGAAGAAAGAAATTGCGTCTACCAGTAGAACAGGGCAAGGGTCATCTACTCCTATAGCACCTGGTCTTGTAGCTCTCACACCTGAATCCTCTGCTAGGATACAAAATAGGTTTTCCACTAGGAGAGAGAAGGGAAAAACAAAGGCAGAAGGGTCCCTAGAATCTGACCCTCGTTCTCAGAAAAGGCAATGATCTTCTTCTGCAGCACCTTCCCCTGCAGCTGTCTCTCCTACATCAACACCTGTTGCTGACACCAGTTCACCGTCATCCTCTGGTAGGAAAAAACCCTCTAAGCAGACCAGGAAGAGGAAGGCTACTAGAACACCTCTTACAGCCACATCAGTTCCAAGAAGAGTTTCCACAAGGAAACAATGTAAGACCTCCCCTGCTTCACCTCAACCAGAGGTTATTGTTATTTCAGAAGGGTCTGTAGAATCTAAATTTGATGTTTCTCAGAATGTGCCTGAAAAAGCTACACAGAGTCCATTTGTTCCTGAAGAGGAACAAGTTGAGACAAAAGAAATAGGGCATAATGAGCAAGGGTTACCAAATCTTGATGATTTGGCTACTGCTGCTATGCAATTCTCGGAGGAAGCACAGTCTTCTCCACTGCAGCAATCAGAATTCATCTTGCAACAAGAGCAAGAACTGACTGAACAATTAAATGTGCCTAGTGAAGCTATATTTTACCCTGCAACTTGTAAAGCCATTGTTGTGTATAAGAAGATGTTTTTAATTAAGTTTCTAGAATATGTTAAAGCTAACTAGGAAATAGTTACATTGCAAACCCTGACTTTCTGACACATAGCCCAAACTGACAAGCAACAAAGTCTATGGGAAGTAGAAAGAAAGAAACTGAGAAAGGAAATTGAAAGTTAGAAATAGGAAATTGTTGAGTTGAAAACAAAAATGGATGAAATGTTAAAAGTAATTGGTCAGATTATGGAATGCAGACCACCACCCAGAGTTTATGCTCTATGCCTTAAAGAACAGTTCTTATGGTTCCAACTGATGAGAATTTCTAGAAACCAAGATCCTATACTTCATACTGCCAAAGAATTCTATGAAGCATACCAGGAAGCCCCTAATTGGTTAATAAATTCTCTGTGTGAATTCTATTTACATGGCTTTTTAATTCCATTTGAAACAGAATGGAATCCTCTTCTATATATTGGTGATACTCATTTAAGAGCATTTATGTCATGGGCAACAAATGAGGCGAATTATGGCAGGCAGTGGGAAACACATGAGGAAGCTGAGAAAACTGAGCCTGTTCCATTACGCTCTCAAAGTTCAAACCCCCATGCAATGTTGAAAGATTGGTTTGCTTTAGCATATGGCATTAATAATGTTACAGCCAGAGAGAAAATATTTGATATTAGGAAACAAGTATATGATGAATTTCAGGCACAACCATATTCATTTTGGAGACTGGCATACACCAGAAGTGAGAAAAGATGGGAAAGATTAACTGTTGGCCTAAGAAAATCAGAACCACACAGTCCCCTAAATTTCACAGCAGCTCTTAAGTGATCAAGCAGATATATACAGTTGGGACTTCAAACGAGATTTGAACTGTGGTTGCCATTGACATTCAGACCCCCTATGCTAATGTGGCCCCTCTATCCTCACCAGGCTACAAATCTTAATGATGATTTAGAAGACTGAAGGTATGAAAGGTGCTGGGATTTCAGAGGATTTTATTACAGGTTTGGAAATCCATTTCAGAGTCATGCAGCAACCATTGATTTCAAAGAAACCACTAGAAAAGTTAATGCTGGAGGACCAGCATTGGGCTAAGTAGGGGGCAGTGATGAGCTTAAAATATGCTCATAGTTTGGATGTTATGATAAACTTTTAATGCCTTTACTTTTGTTACTTTGTGGCTGTTTAAACTCTGTTGAAACCTTTTTATTGGGGTATCCTGTAACAAAATACTTTCATATTCCTACAGCTTATTGTGTTGACTTGATTACATTTATTGCCCCGTTGACTCCCTAAATGACTGGTATATTGTATACAGTTTTTGAATGATGAAATAGATTTAAATGTGTGATTAATGAACGGATATCGTGTATGTGCCATACGCCTTTTCTTTTGCATCTGTTACCTTTTGTTTCACAAGTTGTTGAAGAATGATCGAGTCAGGCGCAGCTGATCTCAGCCTTGCAGTAAAGTCCATTTCCTGCACGACTTCAAGGAAGCTCTGACGAAGGCTCTTTGACTGAAACCATTGGGAAAGATTTTTAATGACAGTCAACCTGGAAAGAGTGGAGCGCTAGATTCTCTCCGGATCGAGTTGAACCCATAAATTCATTTATGAAGTTTGTTCCTTGATTCTGGGATACACTTTACTTCCACATCTTTCTTTGATAGGGTTAGTTAATTAGTTGCTCTCCTGATTTTAAATAATGTACTCCTACTGCGCGAGTGAGAGAGGAGAGAACAGTTAGAGTAAGATAGAAGCATAGTGATAGAAAGATAGCAGATATAATGTAAGATTTAGTATGATAATGAAAAGCAGAATCTGTTTGACAAGAGATAGAGTTTGTTAGTTTCCATAGCAACAAAGCAATGTATACCATTATGTTTTCATGAATAAAGTTTGATGAAGTTATGAGTTCAGCACCTGTGTAATCAGTAGATGCTTGTTAAGGAGGCCCACTTAGTAAGTATATGTAGCTAGTTAGTTAGTTGTTCTTTTCTATTGATCTTTAGTTAGCTTTCATCTTTGAAGTTTTCATACAAACTCTGTCTTCTATTGCTCCTGCAGCATAGAGAGTCCATCCCTATGACTGTTCCTACAGCATAAGGCCAGTTCACAGTTTGTGTTTCAGTCGTAGTTGTTATGGTTTCTGTTTTAATCAAATCATAGTTGAGTTAAAGAATTTTGCATTACCTTCCTGTGGCGTAGATAGAATTCCTTTCCAGTATTTATTTTCTGCTAAGATTTGACCGAAACTAGTTCTTAGTGCATATATTTTTCCGCGCCATTTAAAGTATACGTCCCCTAGTTTGACAAGTAAATGAACGTCCACAGAGAGATGTTAGTCACCTATCGGAATGTCCAATTCCCAGGAAAGGTTCTACTGTGATTTTCATATCCTTTTGTGGGCACAACCAAGAAGCATGTGAAAAAATAAGGAAAGGAAGCATGTGAAAATGGAGAGGAAGCATGTGAAGAAAAAGAGGAAGAATACAAGAGATTATCTACTAAGGGGTAGAAACAAAAAGAAAAATATTGAGAAGTGTAATAAGAGCTAGTATGGTGTCTTTGATGGTTTTTCATATCCTGTGTTTCCATCAATGACAAAGGGGGATATTGTTGCAATAATGGAAATATTGAAGGTGTTGTTGTTGATTGCAAAATTTGACAAGGTAACAAACTTATGGGAAACTCAGTTAATGGGGGGACCAATTGCGCTAAACTGGGTGACCTCTAGGTTTTTAAAGAAGTAGGATTCTTTTGTATTTAGGGTTTTGGAATGAGAAAAGGAAGAAAATATAAAAAATAAAGATCTAACTAAGGTGATGCACCAAGATTTAGATGAAGGCATGGTAAATCTATCTTTGGGATGCAATTTAAGGGCCAGTTCAGCAATCTGCTAAGTCCCAAAATAACAAAAATGAAAGATGAAAACTTGAATAGTTTATCCAATAACATAAAATAACTCCCATACACATTTACTGAAAAGAAGAGTCAAAGACATGATCTAAATCAGCAACTTATATTGAAATCGTATAAGTTTTACAAATAAATTACTCAATATAGTAATGGCACAGTATAATGTTTTGTCACATAGCATAAGAAAAAAGAAAGGCCAAACAATGGCACAATCTACGAGTCTTATACAATAATCTAAAAATAGTACAAAAGGCCTATTGTCTTTCACAATTTTTTCTATATATTCCAAACTCATTTTCAGAAGGAAGAAGCAGTATATATAGAAAAATAATCCCACTGCTTGAAAGCCAGTAATAGAAAAGATTCCATCATCATGAGCAATGATTTCCTAAGGTTGTTGTAATAGAAAAGATTTGAGCCATAGAACACAATCATCATCAAGCTAGAGGCATCCTCTACGAATGATGGTGGTGGTCCCAGTGTAGAAGTAGTAGATCCTCGTGCAGACATGTGTCACTCAATCATGAAGTCAGTTATGACACATGGCAATAGGGTAGGGCTCGTTTCTCATTCCTTCCTCCCTGTCGATGAAATCCCCACAGAGGAGGCACATGGCGATAGGTCAGGGCCTCTGATTCATTCCTCCCTACTTGTGATGAAAACCCACACTAGGAAGACATGTGGAGAAGTATTTGCTACTGGTGCTGATTGTGGGGTGTTCCCAAAAGTGTATGCAGATCAATGCTATGTGGCACGCGGATGGGGTTTGGTTGAGAAGCGAAGGAAGCGAGCTTTTAAATTCCCATGCTATTGAAACATGGAAGCATGGTGGGGTATTCCAAAGAAACAAAGGAGGGAATCCCTATGAGGAGCACTCGGTGGACACATGGTGACAATGGAAAAATCTCTTCAAAAAGGGGCCCAAGGATATTCAAATGCATGGGGCATGGGCCGGACTTAGAAAAATACAAACAACCCGAAGGGAGCTCGAGGAATTTTATATTCATAGCTTTTGGCGACTACCACGGGCATTTCACCTATGTAATGAGGAACCCAAAAGTTCTACTTCGAAGACAAGATCCTTATCCATTTGGCAATGCAATTGGAGCTTGGAGAGAGCAATCTATAGAGGCAACTAGTCAGCCTCAGATGGCGTCGATATCTCATGAAGATTCTCTTGCGCTCCATGCAGATGAATCACTTCTTTGTATGGAAACATCATGGATATACTAGCCCTAGAATCAAGTTGGAAGAGAAACCATGCTATATGATGAGTGACACCCTCAATATCCTCTATAGCAGGGGGTGACTGAAGCTCTAAAAAGTGGATATGTCCTACTGCTTCTCTTCAATCTTCCTTTCAATCTGCTCTGTTGTGGCCACCGAGTCATCAAAAAAAATGGGGAGGGAAAGCCCATCTGAGTTAGTTGGGAGAATTTCACCTGCATGTTGTTCATAGTTTGACCTAGTGTGACAGTACACTCACTAGCATGGAGGATGGATGCATGGAAACAAATGAACTCCTTTGTTGTCTTGGTAGCTTACTTTCGGTCCTCAATTGCCATGTGCACTAAGTCCTCATTGGACACTATGTATACCTTATCCAACAATTTTTCTACCTGAGGAACCTTCTCCACGTTGACTTGTGGGAATCACTAAATCATTCCATGAACCTCCCTACTCAAAATTGATGCTTCCACCATGAACTAGAGTGTTAACTAAAGAGTTAGGCAGAAGGCCTTGACCTTTTCCTAGTATGAGATATATAGTTGCTGGGCTACTTGAAGGAGGTCCAATTGGGTAGCAAGGGGTTGGGGAAGATTCTTCAAAAGGCTAATCTCAACATCCTTTGAACCAACATCCTGTGTCAGTTCTGCAATCCTCTTATCTACAACAGAGAGTTGTTCCTACAAGGCTCTCAAATTAGCAAACCATTTTTCTTCAGCCTAGCTTCTATTTTTTTATTCCCTTTTGAGGGAAAGCTTCACCTCTTGGATTTTCTTCTCAAATTGATCCTATTATCCCTTAAAGTCTGTGTCATTTTGCTACATTATTTGTTCTAATTGAGCATGTTGATTCTAAAACTCCTCATTCCTTCATTGGATCTCCTCTTTCACCCAAGCCAATTGGTCTTGTAATTCTTGGCTTTTCTTCAACTCAGCGACTAGGTTGGAATCTTGGGCCTAGAAATTTGTAAGTTCCTCCTAGAGTTTGGCCTACTTTTTCTATGCTTGTTATGACAAGCGTGCAATTTCTGCATCATTTTCTTTTTCTTTCATCAATAGGACCTCGACGCTTTCCTTGATAGTTTTCAGCTCTTCCTCCCTCTTCTTTAGTTGGTGACCAAACTTAAGGAAGTCGATGGTCACTACTCGCTATGTTTCCTCCATAAGCTCAACTTTATCCTGTAGCCGGGCTATGCTCAGATCGAGTCCCATAGCATAGATGCTGTATTCCTTGGGTTGCATCTCTCCTTGAGGCTTGATGACGGTTGGATGCATAGTTGCAAAATGTAGCAATTGCTAAGCCTCATTGAAAAGTGTCTGCACTTTTGGCTATGCTGGCATTTTAGCCTCCTTGTCCCTTTGCTTCTAGATCCTGATAGCTCGCGCTTGTTTTGATATATTTCCCTCTGACAAAAAATTTGCTGGTGACCTAATGAGCTTTCCCATGAAGGGTGCACCATGAGGAAGAGCAAAAAGGAATGAGAGGGTAGTGATTCAGGCTGATTTCTTCTTCAGAAGAGAAACTGTTAGTGGGGAGAATGGGGGAATATGCCAAGGCCTAGTTTGTGAAGCAACAAAAGGACTCATTAGGTGTGGTGGTGGTAGCAGAGACATGGTAGATTCCATCTGCTAGGTGAACTAGGTCGAAGTCGATGCAGTAGTAGCAAGAGGGGTTTCAATGGCGGCTATGGATTGGACCTCGATGAATAGTGGAAAGGTCCATGGAGGAGTGAAGGAAAATTTCCTCGCTTGGGAGAATTAGGAGAAACCTATCATGACTATTGCAGTAGAAGAAGAAAAAGAAGGGCTGGCACTTGAAGTTATGGGTGACACAAAGATAATAGGAGGAACCAAAGATTGTGAAGAAAGAAAAGATGGAGTGAAAGATACCTATGGTACAGATGATTGTGATCCTTGGCTTGTTGCGGGCTTTTGCGAACCTTCCTCAGAAGTTGTATCTATGCGCTACCTTTTGGTTGGTGGGGAATTTTCCACCTCTATGACCTCTAACAGTTGTTGTTGGGTAGTTCTAGGTTTTTTTATAGCCCATGTGTATGTTTGCAAGGATCCCGAATGTGATATATTCACCTGCAACTTTAGAGTAGTTATGCTAGGTTGCATCACTGCTTGCTTAGTTTTCTATGTTAGGTCTGTCTTTACTTATTTTTCCTTCTCCTTCCCCCTCCTTGTATACTTTTCAGCTTCATCCAGGTCCACATCCTCATCACTTCTCACATCGGTATCCTCATGTTTCTAGTTACACAATTTATCAAATCTGTCATCCGTCTCTATGTCCTAGTAATGGATATCAGAGCATTGGATCTCTTGATGGTAAATCTAGAAATCCTTAATATTTTCCTCACTCCAGTTAAATTGTTTTACCAAATCATTGTGAAGGGTGGCCCCCATTTTTTCTTTTCTCATTATACTTTTCTAAAGGGAAGTGGAATTTAAGGCATGATGGCCTACTATCCTTTGCGGGAATGTGAACCAGGTCAACCAATACATCATCTTGATCCTTTAGTGGATTTCGTCGCTTTTCCCATAAGATTAGGGGCTATGCGTTACCTTGAAAAATGTGTTTGGTAAGTCATTGTCAGGGTTGTATTGCCATTTGTCACAAATCCATACTAGGCCCAGATGAGCTAGCTTCGCCTCTAGCAGCTTATATGTGTCTACTTCCTAGTCATCACCACCAACTTGAAAGTCAAAGGGCTAAAGAAGAATCCTTTCTTACCCTATCCTCCACAAAAAAATATTGCTAATAATTGACACTTGTTAGAACATTTCAAGGGCCAACACCTTGTTTGTGATGCATTCCAGAAGCCGAAACGGTTCCTCAGTAAAGCCACACATCCAAATGAATGTGAAATCCTCTCTAAGAAACCAGTCGCATTTCAAAGTGAAAGTCTGCATCCACCTAGTCTGGTTGATAGAAAGCCAATAAAGTCTGCCATCCTCACTCAAGTCTTGTGGAATCAGAGTCAAGAAATAATTTGAGAATGCATAATAGTCATACGTTGTGGAGAGGAGAGGAGTCCATATAGAAACCGACCTTCTTATTCCCTTATCATTAAACATAACCAAGCCCATATGTTTTTTGAAGAATTCATAGTTCTAATGTAAAAACATATGGGAAAGGAGAGAAGGAAATCTAAAATTTTGTTGTGTTCTGTATTCCATTATTTGGCTTAGCATCTCCTCGACGATGACTTTTCTGAAGTCATACTGGAATAAGGAATGTTGCCTATGCAACTGAAACCTCAAACCCATTTTAAACTCTTGAACATACCTATCGTTTTCTAGGCTACAAACAAAGGCCATCATTGAGAAGGCATCCTACATGTGGGCATGTGTAGGATCATCATGGAAAAAATAGGCCCTTAAGTGGAAATTTTTTTAGAAAAATTAGAGTTAGGAAACTTGACTAAAAAATTTGAATAAGTTATCTATACTATTTCAAAAATCTATCAAAATAGAATATGTAGAAAATTGAATGTAGTTTCCAAACTAATAGGTTTATTTTAAAAAAAAATCTATTTGGTGAAAATTTAAAATTTCAATATAGTAGTACTTAAATTTCAATATAGACATCATCTGATGCCTGTGTAGCCAAGGCTACAATGAAGGCATCTACATCACTTTGAGAAGAATCATTATCATAATTCTTCTTCTTCTTATTTTTCTCCTCTTTACAATCCTTTCGGACATGACCAGGTTGCCCAAAATTCCAGCACTTCACCTTGTACTTCTTGCTAGGAGACTTTGATCTCCCCTCTGATTTGGATTAGGACTTCTTGTACTTCTTCTTTCCTTTTTCTTTCGATCTGCGTCTAACAGCAAGAGCCTCCTTCACCATCTCAGAAGATTTCCTTCTCATCTCTTCTGATAACAAAGAAGCAACAACATCTTCCATCTTAAAAGTGGATGTCGTACTCCCAATAGCCATCACCAGGTGATCCCAAGAATCTGGCAAAGAACATAATAACATCATACAACGATCTTCTTCATCAATCTTCACACCCACTGATGTTACCTATGTAATCAACATGTTGAAAGTGTTCAAATGATCAACAACGGACCCTCCTTCCTACATTCTCAAAGAGTATAGCTTCTTCCTCAATAACAATTTATTCACCAAAGACTTGCCCTAATAAATAGCTACCAGTCTTTTCCACAAGGAAGATGCAGTCTTTTCTTCATGAACATTCAAAAGAAAAGAGTGCTAAATAGAGCCTTATCATCCCCTTATATTTTCTATCTGCAAGGTCCCAATCCTCTTGCTTCATGCCTATAGGCTTTGTTCCAGACACAACAATCCAAAGATCACGATCAACCAACAGATCTTCCATTTTAAGTTTCCACAACTCAAAATTGCTGCCATTGAATTTCTCAATTTCAATCTTTTCTGACGTGCTCACCATCTTAACCTGTAATTCGAATTACCAAAATTGTACAAGACTCCCACTAAATAGAATTGACACAAAAAACCCAACATACCCACAAGGATAACACAAATGGCTAGGCTCTGATACCACTTGTAAGGAAAGCTTAGGTGTAGAACTAACTCTCCTAATGTCAAAACCTCATGGAAGAATGCAAAGGTGCTTTTAAATTTTTAATTATAATTCAATTAAGATACACTTGAATGAAATAGCAGAAACAGAGAAACTTACATACACAGATGAACACCAGATTTACATGGGAAAACCCTTACGGGAGAAAAAACCACCACACCAAGAAAAGCCCCTTTGTATTACAGTAATGGAAATTACATATAGAGATCAGACTTATCTTTTTGATGTCAATTTACAACAGCATAATCCTTGATCAACCTTGTACATGAAACATTCCAGTTACAATGCTCTCTGATTAGAATTCACAAACATTGATCACACATCGAACTGTTTACCACACTATTCATCACACTAATCGTCCAACCGTTGATCGAACCAAACATCATCTGCAATTCCAGAGTATATCCATGTCATCCCTATCTGTTGAACTTCCTTAGAGAACGACCACAACAGACTAACTTCCAACGGTTCCCATTCGGATTCTCTGATTGGTTGAAGACACACCACGTAGGATAGTCTTTCACTTGGTCAAAGGCATTCAAAATGTATTCACATTTTGGTGAGACACTAACCGTGTCTCCCCGATGCCATAAAACCCAACAATCAATATTGGCCAGACTCATCACCTTTGACAAGAGGTTACACCGAGTTCAAAAACTATCGCCCAGACTTCCCCTTGTCACCAAGACATCATACCGATAACCACATGTAGCACTATTCGGCAAGACTATCGCTATTCAGTGAGAGGTCATACCGATGTTCAAAAGGTCACATAGACACCAGCATTCCCATCAGCGAGACAATTGCTATTTTCCAAGAGATCACACCAAAGCCTCCATGTTACCTCGAGACCACCTTTCACTAGGAGTCATACTGACAATAGCCAAAGCATCAGCGAGGCAAACACCCATCGCCAAGAGCTCTTACCGAGTGTTCAAGTCTCTCCTCGATGACTACGAGTGTAACATTGTTGGCAAGACATACCATCTTTCACCAAGAATTCTTACCGAACCATTATGTTACTCCGATGACTCCAAGTGTATAACTATCGGTGAGACACCTCACATCCCTAAGACTTCATACCAAAAGGAAACCTTTCAGCCAAGAGTCTCCTTGACATCCTCTAGGAACCAAACCATCGGCCAGACCAACCCACTTGGCAGTGGGTTACACCGAACACCACAAGTCACAACGATAGCTCCAGTCGGTAAGACATCATCTAGGTCTCGACGACCTGAACATTTCACAAGGTTCCATAGCTACTAGTCGGCCAGAAAATAAGGATGTCACACTGACTTGGCTCTTTCAGAGGTTTCAGCCTGTGAGACTGAGGCACACTATTCCAACAATCTCCCACTTGCCGAAGATCACACAAGCACCTCCAGAGCACAATAAAACTATTGAAATTCATGGGCCCTAAGGCCCATCGAACTGGCACACCACCCGAACTTGTCTGTGCTCACTGGCTTCATCAATGCATCTGCAACATTCTCCAGAGTATCCACTTTCTCTAAAGAGACCTTTCCATCCTCCACCATATCTCGTACAAAATGATACTGTACATCTATATGTTTCATCCTAACATGGAAAGTAGGATTCTTTGCAAAACAAATAGCAGTCTGACTATCATAGTAAATTTTTATTTGCCCTGCATCAAAACCAATGTTAGAACACAAACATTTTAACCAGATTGCTTCTTTATAGGCATGTATTGCTGCCATGTATTCTGCCTCTGTAGTGGACAAAACGACTACAGCCTACTGCTTACTCATCCAACTCACTGCACCACCATTCAACATGAAAATATATCCACTGGTGGATCTTACCTGTCAATGTCCCAGCAATCAAAATCCACATAGCCTCGAATCGAGAGTCCTCTGTGATTCAACCAGTTCCCATGGTAACACAAGCATATTCGAAGTGCTCTTCAAATATCTAAAACTCTTTTCACAGCATCCCAATGTGTCCTTCCAGGATTAGCCATAACCGACTAAGTACTCCCATTGCTTGGGCAATGTGTGGCCTTGTACAGACCATTGCATACATAAGATTTCCAACCGCACTAGCATAGGGGCACACTAGTCATATACTCCATCTCAATAGGAGATTTTGGAAAATCTTGAACAGATAGCTTCATTCCCTGCAAACTGGAACAACTAGTTGCTTGCAGTCAGTCATACAAAATCTCTCTAGAATAGTCTTAATATACTTACTCTAACTGAGCCAAAGTTTTCTACTAGTCCTGTCCCTGGTATTTCCATTCAGAATATACCTTGCTGCACCAAGATCTTTTCATTTCAAACTTTGTAGATACACGAGACTTAAGATCAGAAATCATTAACTTACTATTGCCTATGAACAACATATCATCAACATAGAGAGCAATAATAAGAACTTGATCACTTTCAGCTTTGTAATACAACAATAATCATATTTTGATCTTACAAATTCCAATGACAAAACAAAAGTGTCAAACTTATGGTACCACATTCTAGGAGATTTCTTTAATCCATACAGAGATTTTTCAACTTGCAAACCAATTTTTCTTTACCTTTCTCCATAAAGTTAGACGGCACATATAAATTTATTCTTCAAGATCACCATGAAGAAATTTTGTCTCCACATTTAATACATTCAACCTCTAAGTCATACATTGCTGCAAGTGACAAAAGGAATCTGATAGATGTCATCTTAGCTATAGGAGAAAAAATCTCCCCATAATCAATTCCCTCTACCTGGGAATAACCCTTCGCAACCAACCTCGCCTTATATTTTTCCACACTGCCATCGATACCTATTTTCTTTTTAAATACCCATTTGCAGCCCACAACTTTTCTACCTTAAGGAAAGGGCACAAAACTCCAAGTATCATTCTTTTCTAATGATGCCATTTCTTCATTCATGGCTTCCAACCAAGAGTTTGAATCAGACATTCTAAATGCCTCTTTCACAGTCCTAGGCTCATCAGTGCTAGAGATTAAAGCATAGGCACAAGTAGAATCTATCAAAGAAAACCCATACCTATCAGGTTGCTTTCTTTCACGAGTTGACCTCCTCACTTGCTGAGGCTGAGGTTTTTCTTCATCTTCAAAAATTTCATAACTACTTGAGCTCTCCTTAGTTTCAGGTACATTTTGAATTTTCAATTCCTCTTTATTTGGTGTAGGAGGAATTTCAACTACATCCTTTTTGTTTTTTGACTTTGTCTCTGATTGCAGATCCGAGGTAGAAGGCTTCAACTCACGAAAGATAACACTTTTGCTGTATAGAACCTTCTTTGTATTAGGATTCCAAAGCTTGTATCCTTTTATGCCAGCACTATAGCCAATAAAAATACATATGACAGCCTTATTCTCCAATTTAGATCTTTTCTCATTCGACACATATGCATATGCCTCACAGCCAAAGACACGAATATGTTTCAGAGAGGGATTCTTTCCAGACTATGCTTCCAAAGGTGTTTTCTCAACAAGAACAGAATTAGGAGAATGGTTTATCAAGTAACATGCTGTAGCAACTGCCTCAGCCCAAAACTTCTCCTCCAAGCCAACACTGCTTAGCATACTTCGTGCTCTTTCCATCACTGTCCTATTGAACCTTTCTGCAACTCCATTTTGCTGCGGAGTGTAAGGTGTAGTTTTATGTCTTTTAATTCCATGATCTTTACAGTACCTCTCGAATTCATCAAAACAAAATTCACCACCATTATTAGTCCTTAAAATTTTTATTTTCCTTCCAGTTTGATTTTCTACAAGGTTCTTAAATTCCTTAAACTGACTGAACACTTCTGATTTACTTTTCAAAAAATAAACAAATGATCTTCTTGAATAATCATCAATGAACGATACATAGTACCTTGACTTAGACAAAGAAGGAACATTCACTGGACCAAAAATATCGGAATGAATGTAATCAAGTAAACCAGAAGACTTGTGAGGACTGGAATAAAATGAAACACGGTGATGTTTACCATATATACAATGTTCAAAAAATTCAAATTCGAGGTTACAATCATCAAGCCCCTCAACTAGGTTTTTATTCTTTAAGGTTTTTAAACCTTTCTCTCCAATGTGGCCTAGCCTGTGATGCTAGAGCATAGTCTTTTCTACTGGAAGTTTAACTTCCATAGAGTTTACACTATTAGGAAATTTTTCCTCTTTTCCCCCATGAGTAACTTTCTGTGACTTGGTAGAGACACTATTGCATTGCACAACATGTACATCAAGCTTATACGAGGTACTAATGCGAGCACCTCTTTCTAGAACCATAGAGCCTCTAGTCATCTTGTAGCCATTTTCAGAGAACGTGACTTACACTCCAATATCATTTTTTTTTATTCAAGGGGTAAATGCTTTTGACCGGAGCTGTGAACCAGATACAACCATTCAACAATACCACCCCAACAGGGTTTGAACATTGGTGGCAAGAACAACAATGCCACCTATAAACCATCACAACATGCCAATACCGAAAAAATTTAAGTGATATTAAGGTTTGGGCCTTAGTTGTTGGCACTATAGGCAAGAAGCCCCACTAGTTCACCAAGGATCCTCCCCTTAACACTAGGGTAAACAAACTCAATTGTTGATGCGGTAGAGAGAAAACCCATAAGGTTTGAACCTTGGTTGTTGGCTCTACAAAAAAGAAGCCCCACCATTTCACCAAAGGGTCACCCCCGCACTCCAATATCATTCAACATACTAACAGAAAGAAGATATCGAGCCAGACCTAGTATATGTATTACATCATTGATTCCCTTCACTCTTCCATCAAGGAATTGAATTCTGACTCTTCCACGACCAAAAATTTCCAAAGATGAATCACTTTCCAAATACACCTTTCCACCATCATATTTTTCATACTTCATGAACCAGTCTCTATTAGATGTCATGTGGAAAGATGCTCCAGAATCAATCAACCAGACATCATCTGATGCCTGTGTAGCCAAGGCTACAATGAAGGCGTCTGCATCACTCTGAGAAGAATCATTGTCGGAAGAATTCTTCTTCTTCTTCTTTTTCTCCTCTTTACAATCCTTTTGGACATGACCAAGTTGCCCACAATTCCAAAACTTCACCTTGGACTTCTTGCCAGGAGACTTTGATCTCCCCTATGATTTGGATTTGGAATTCTTTTCCTTCTTCTTGCCTTTTTCTTTCGATCTGCCTCTAACAGCAAGAGCCTCCTTCACCATCTCAGAAGATTTCCTTCTCATCTCTTTTGATAACAAAGAAGCAACAACATCTTCCATCTTAAAAGTGGATGCCGTACTCCCAATAGCCATCACCAGGTGATCCCAAGAATCTGGCAAAGAACATAATAACAACATACAACGATCTTCTTCATCAATCTTCACACCCATAGATGTTAACTATGCAATCAACATGTTGAAAGCATTCAAATGATTAGCAACAGACCCTCCTTCCTGCATTCTCAAATAGTACAACTTTTTCCTCAAGAACAATTTATTCACCAAAGACTTTCCCTGATAAATAGCTACTAGTATTTTCCACAAGGAAGATGCAATCTTTTCTTCATGAACATTCAGAAAAAAAGAGTTTGCTAAACAGAGCCTTATCAGCCCCTTAGATTTTCTATTTGCAAGGTCCCAATCCTCTTGCTTCATGCCTGTAGGCTTCGTTCCAGACACAACAATCCAAACATCATGATCAACCAACAAATCTTCCATTTTAAGTTTCCACAACTCAAAATTGCTGCCATTGAATTTATCAATTTCAATATTTCCTGACGTGCTCGCCATCTTAACCTGTAATTCAAGTTACCAAAATTCTACAAGACTCGCACTGAACATAATTGAAACAAAAAACCCAACATACCCACAAGGATAACACAACTGGCTAGGCTCTGATACCACTTGTAAGGAAAGCTAAGGTGCGAAACTAACTCTCCTAACGTCAAAACCTCAGGGAAGAATGCAAAGGTTCTTTTAAATTTTCAATTATAGTTCAATTAAGATACACTTGAAAGAAATAGCAGAAACAGAGAAATTAACATACATAGATGAACACCAGATTTACGTGGGAAAACCCTTACGAGAGAAAAACCCACCACACCAAGAAAAGCCCCTTTGTATTATAGTAATGGAAATTACATACAGAGACTAGACTTATCTTTTTGATGTCAATTTACAACAACATAATCCTTGATCAACCTTGTACAGGAAACATTCTAGCTACAATGCTCTCTGATTAGAATTCAAAAACACTGATCACACATCGAACTATTTACCACACTGTTCATCACACTGATCGTCCAAATGTTGATCGAACCAAAGATCATCTGCAATTCTAGAGTATATCCATGTCATCCCTGTCTGTTGAAATTCCTCACAGAACAACCACAATAGACTAACTTCCAACGGTTCCCATTCGACTTCTCTGATTGGTCGAATAAACACCATGTAGAATAGTCTTTCACTCGGTCAAAGGTGTTCAAAATGTATTCGCATGTCGGTGGGACACTAACCGTGTCTCCTCGATGCCATAAAACCCAATAGTCAATATCGGCCAGACTCATCACCTTCGGCAAGACGTTACACCGAGTTCAAAAACTGTCACTCAGACTTCCCCTTGTCACCAAGATATCATACCGATAACCACCACATGTAGCGCTATTCGGCAAGACTATGACTATTTGGTGAGAGGTCATACCGATTTTCAAAAGGTCACATAGACACTAGCATTCCCATCGGCGAGACAATCACTATTCGCCAAGAGATCACACCGAAGCCTCCATGTTACCCCGAGACAACCTTTCACCAGGAGTCATACCGACAATAGCCAAAGCATCGGCGAGAAAAACACCCATCGCCAAGAGCTCTTACCAAGTGTTCAAGTCTCTCCCTGATGACTATGAGTGTAACACTATCGGCGAGACATACCATCTATTGCCAAGAGTTCTTACCAAACCCTTATGTTACTCTGATGACTCCAAGTGTATAACTATTAGCGATACATCTCACATCGCTAAGACTTCATACTGAAAGCAAACTTTTAGGGCAAGAGTCTCCTTGATAACTGTAGTCGCCATGAGTCTCCCCAACATCCGCTAGGAACCAAACCGTTGGCTAGACCAACCCACTCGATAGAGGGTTACACTGAACAACACAAGTGACAGTGATAGCCCCAGTCGGTAATACATCATCAAGGTCTTGATGACCTGAACATTTCACAAGGTTCCATAGCTGCTAGTCGGCCAGATAATAAGGATGTCACATTGACTTGGCTCTTTCAGAGGTTTCAACCTGTGAGACTGAGGCACACTATTCCAAAAAATATTACTTAGCAGTTGGGAAGAATTGGTATTAGGCAGTTGGGTAGAAATAGCATTAGGCAGTTGGGTAGAGCTAGCATCATGAACACTCCAATTAGGCTAGTTAGCAACAAGTCTTAGATGACTTTCTTAGGTGAAATATTTAATAGGTGCCTAAAGAGAATGATGAAAAATAAAAAATCATTGGCTATTATAGCAATTAAGTGGGTTCTGGGAAGGCACTGCATTGAGTACGAGGATAAATATAGGGTCAATACTGATGTTTGCTCGCATTTTATTGCCTCTTTGCTTAGTATTCAAGTCCCTAAGTAGATTATTTTGCATTTGACAATGGAGATATTTCCCAAGAGTTACCTTGGTGGCCTTGGTGAAGTGGTGATGAATGCAGTATATGGCCTCAGACTCTGCACCGTGAGTGACCTTCGTCGACATATCGAAGAAGATGCAATGGTGCCTTGGGTACCATTTCTGAGTGGGTTCCACATTCAAACACATGAAGAGAACTGCCAAAAGGTCACTCACACTTGTCATTTCTTGCTATGCTACTATAATGTGGTGCTTTTCGATGGCGTAGAGTGGTACTCTAACTTTAGGGACTTGGTGTATCCCCCACCACTCGCCATTGCTACCGCTAACGATCTTGTTGTTCCTAATGCTCCTATTGCCATTCCTAATGCCCCTACTAATGATGATGTTCCAGATGCTACTGCTGAAGACTCTCCTACTACTACTATTTAAGACCCAACACTTTTATATGTTTTAAGAATCAACTTGTTTTTTGTATATATGCCTTAAAAAGGATTTCAACGTATATATATATATATATATATATGAAAAAACTACATAATAGATAGATATACTTTAAAATTATGGGCTTAGAGCCATTTTGTAAGTGTATTATTGAAGTATATAATTCCATATATAATAAATATACAACTTTTTATCAAATTGCTTGTCTCCTTTTCTTGTGATTCTGCAATATGGGTTTCCTTTTCTCCATTTCTTTGAGTACCTTTTCAATTTTGCATATGGGCTCATTTTTAATTTTTCACATATGAGCTCATTTTCTACCTCCTGGGTTGCTTCAAAAGACCGGCTGACAAAAACACGAAGGAGAAATAATTACAATACTTACATATTTACACTGGCAGAATAATAATGAAGCTTAATTAAATAATTTGAGGTGGATTCCATTAACCAAAATCCCCAATGCTTTCTTCTCCATATTTTCTAATTCAAATGTGTTGTGATGCTTGTATTGAATTATTCTAAAAGTACCTTCCCACAGACTGTCGAATTTTCTATGTTGGCTAGGCTTTGTGGCCCTTTCATTGAATTTTAATACTAGGTCTCCACATTTTAGACCCTGGTCTGAGGCTTTCTTGTCGAACCATCTTTTAACCACCTATTGGTGATTATACATGGCTGTTAGGGCCTTTTCCCTTTTTTCTTGTACTTCTAGCAACTTGGCCAACTGAACCTACATGGCTCCATTTTCTTCAACTTCCAAGGATTTGAGTAGTTGTAGCACAAGAATCTCCATGGAGATGGGCAATAACGCTTCTTTCCTGTACACTAGCTCATATGACGAAGTCTTGAGAACTTTTTTAGGGGTTAAATGGTTTTCCGAGAGTACTGCCTGAAGGTTCCTGTGCCATTCTCTTTGGTGTTCTAACCCTATTCTTTTAATGAGTTAGACTAAATTTTTATTAGTCGACTTTACCAGGCCATTCCCTTGCGGGTAGTAATTTGATGAAATTTTTAAGAATATACCATACACAAGTGCAAATTGACATACCTTAGAACCTAGGAAAGCCTTAGTGTTGTCAGAGATGATCGTCTTTGGTGGGCTGAATCTCATTACTAGCCCCTCAAGAAAGTCCATAATCTCCGCCCCTATTGCATTCTTCAGGGGCATGGCCTCGGTCCATCTGGTGAAGTAGTCCGTGACCATGAGGATCCATTTGTGTCCAGTGTTGGAGGTGGGATTGATCATCCCAATAAAATCAAGGCCCCATTGTGTGAAGGGCTTATCAACCACTATTGGATTGAGAGGAATTGTGGATTTTTTCCTTCTTCCTATGAAGAATTGGCATTCTTTGTAGGGTTTCACCAAAGAATATGAGTCATTGAATAGCGTAGTCTAGAAGTATCCAGTGCACATGATTTTTATGGTGGTTGTTTTTGTAGAGAAGTGTCCACCCATGGGACTACTATAGAAAGTGTCAAGAATTCTCTTTTCTTGCTCTATGGTGAAACACTGCAATAGAATGCCATTGAAGTTCCTTTTGAAAATGATCCCTTCAATAAGTGCATATCCACTGTTTTGCAGTCTCTAGAATCTACTCTTCTGAGAAGGAAGGCCTGATGGATATCTTTCGGTGTGCATGAAACTTACTCTATCTACTAGACAACAACCTTCAGATTCAGACTCATTTGTTAGAAAAAGTTCGGGTTGCTCTTCTTTAGCTGCCATTTCTTCGTCATGTGCCAAATATTTGCATAGTCCTATTCTTTAGACGGTCTTTGTAGGTTTGACCTCAATATCATATTCAAGGATCTTAGTGATCCAATTGGCCCTTTTTTTAGTGATTTCTCCTTCCATGATGTACTCATGCACACTAGAATGCGTGACATATACAATCACCTTGTTGCAAGATATGAGGTGTCGAAACTTCTTGATTCCTTTAACAATGGAAAACGCTTGCCTCTCGACAAAGTTGTAGTTTGTCTCATAATCCTTTAAGGTCTAGGAATGAAATGCTATTAGATGTTCTCCCTTTCCTTCATCATCCTTTTGAGTTAGCACAATAGCAATGATGGATTTTCTACTAAATACATACATTATAAAGTCCTCTGATAGGTCTGGATTGACCAACACAGGAGCTGAAGAAATAACATCCTTAACCTTCTCAAATGATTCTCTAGCTTCCTTTTTCCATTTGAATAATTGATCCCTTTTTAGTATTAGGGTGATAGGTCTAATTAGTCTTGCAAAATCATAAATGAATTTTCTTACAAAGTTAACCTCCCCCAAAAAAGACTGGACTCCTTTCTTGTTGACTAGCAGGGGAAGTTCCCTGATTGCTGTCACTCGCTCAGGATTGATTGTAATTCCTTCTTTAGACACTACATGTCCCAATAATTTTCCTTGTACTTCGAAGAAACATTTTTTTAGGTTTAGGGATACCCCGAACTCTTGGAATTTTTTGAAAACCATTTCAAGGTGATCAAAGTGATCATCCTTAGATTTAGAGAATATAGTTAGATTATCCAAATAGATTAAGATAATCTTGTTGATCAATTCTCTAAAAGCAATATCCATTGCCCATTGGAAAGTGGCTTCCACATTTGAGAGGTTGAATGGAATTTTAGCATATGCAAACATTCCCCACTTGGTAGTGAACGTTGTTTTGTGTCGACCCTCCTCTTTTACCCAGATCTAGTTATAGCAAGAGAAAACATCTAGCAAAGAAAACATCTCTGATCCTACCACTGTTTATAAGATAGACTCCATGGAAGGCAAGGGGTAGTGGTCCTTTAGGGATGCTCTGTTCAGATCTTGGGAGTCAACACATAGGCAGATGTCTCCGTTCTTCTTTTAGACTGAAACTAGGTCGGATACCCATGTATTGTGCTTAATCAAGAAGACAATTTGGGATTGAATTAGCTTTGTCAGCTCTTGTTCCATCAAAGCTTCAATCTTCAAATTTACTTGCCTCTACTTCTGACAGAAAATTTTTGCTCCTTTCGTTAGCTCTATAGTATGTTGAATGATTTCATGATCATATCCCTTGAGGTCATCATATGACCAAGCCACTACTTCTTATTTCTCATAGAAATGGATGAGTCTTTCTTTATCATGATGTGGGACATCTTTTTCAACCTTGAGTTTCCTTTCATCTTCAACCTGAAGGTCTACATAGTCACTTTTGTTTTCCACAAACTTCCTCTTGTCATTCCTCACATCATCACAATTGAACATGTTTTCAAGAGTGACCAGTCCCTTTGGAAGCTTGTTGGACTTTAGCTAAATGATTTGTCTATCGTAGGCCTCGACAATCTTTGGTTGGAGTTGCTCAACGAACTCTCCTAACTGTTGGATGAATGAGTTGATGTGCTCATCACTTTTGAACACTTTCTATCTTTGATCATTATCTGGAATTGCTGGTCAAAATATCACTCACACAAAGTGTATGTTATGAATTAGGTCTGAAGTAGGATCAAATTGAGATTCGATTGCTGCCATGCGGTCAGCATCTATATTTTTCTCTCTGGGCACTATCTGTATATATTGAAGGCTTCAAAACCCTCGATCAAGTCCCATAATCTATGTTTATAGGATCTCATGCATACATTCTTGGCTTTGGAAATCCCTCAGACTTGATTGACCACTAGTTTGAAATCTCTGAACACCATTATTTTCTTGATGCCCATCCACTCTGCAAGGCTTAGACCTTGCACTAGGCCTTCATATTTAGCTTCATTGTTCAAAAAAGTGAACTGGAAGTGGAAGGACCAAAGTGTCTTTTCATTGGATGGGGATGTCAAACATATCTTGGCTCTTGTGCCAACTTTATATCTTGCTCCATCAAAGTGCAACGTCCATAGCTCTGAGGCTTGACTGCTCTCGGGTTCCTTTATGACCCTTAGAAACACTTGATTTTCATCATAGATGACATAGGTGCCTAACCCGGTAGCATGATAGTTGCTGAAAGGATTAGTGTCTTTATATTCGCTTAAGAGGACTTCCTCCAAATTTTATTGGTCTTCGGTCACTTTTTCATCCTCTAGTAGCTCGGTAAAATACATTTCCCCTTTGGTGAAAGAGGTGTGAGCAACCTCAAAATTGATCATGTCTTCATTGGCTGCATGTTTCGAATGTAGAGGTTCAAATATTATTTTCATTTTAGCTCCATGCTTGGTCCTGAGGATCAAGTGTGGCCAATCCAAGGAAATATATTCACCTATCTTTGAAGTGAAATCCCAGGATAAGCAGAGACCAAACGTGGGGGGAACATCTATGATCACAGTATCTTGTGGAACTATGATACTAGGGTAGGGGAATAGAGTCAAGGGGAGGTCTTTAATGACACCTATGTTTTCAACCTTGTACCCATCAAGCTACATAACCCCCCTTTTTAAAGGTTCATAGCTAAGTCCTAAGGCTTCAACTATCTGCTCAGGCATGATTGTGGTGCTAACGCCAAAGTCAATCATGAAATTATGCAATAATTTTTGACCCACAATAAGAGTTAGGAAAAAGGATTTTGGTTTTGGCTTATCTCTAACCTCGATAGAGGCTTCCTCTATGCAATTTGTGAGAAATTTGGTAGGAGGTGATGTATCAATAGCCTTTTCCTTGACTGATTGCTTCGTTGGCTCAATGATTGCATCCTCCTGGAGGACCTTCTACAGCAATGACTTCTGGTCTAGAATAACTAAGATATCCCAAAGGGACACATTAGCTGAGGATTTCTTCAATTGTTCCACCACATTAAATGATGGAATATTTGAAGGCTTTTTCTCCTTAGCCCTGGTTATAACAATTTCCCTTCATGGCTAAAATTTTTGTGCAACTACAGACGTACTAGGTGTTTGGTTAGAGGCACTTTTTGGCTGCGGGATGACTGGTTCACCCGTGAATCTCCTCTTTGAGCAAGTGTTGTAATTAGATTTCACTTGTGGGGCTTTTGATGTGGATTCATCATTTGCAAACACCGCCTCTTCTTCTTCCATCCATGAGAAGAGCATGTGATCGAGAGCTATATCTATTTCTTTCTCTAGGAACTTCCCTTGCATTTGAGCAGTGAGTACCACATTTTCCATTTGCAGAGAGGCATATACATAACCTCCAGGGTCTGACGCCACACGTTGGCTGCATTGTTCTGCCACCTTTTGTTGTAGGTTTCCGCATGGGAAATTTTGAGGCATATGTACGTTGCCACAGGGGAAGCACCAAGGGTTGGTGCCATTGACTAAATTGTTTTTCCCTGCTGTCAGCTCTCTACTCAAGCTTGGGTGAGCACCTTGCAATGGAGTAGGTATTAGCACTATTTGATTAGTTGTTTGTGCCTGTGGATTTGTGCATGAGCCTCCTTGAAACTAGTTTTGCTGGTAGGAAGATCTTTTGCATTGATGATTTTTCGTAGGTTGGCTTCAGAGGTGTGGATTGGTTCCACTTGATGGTAGTTATTTCGTTGGTGATGGTCTACAATATCTCCTTGATGTCGCTCATCTCATCCTTTGAAGAGATGGATGTAGAAGAAACATTTTGTGGCATGCCTAGAGATATGTGTACATGGATTGAGGATGAGTGGGCACACTGGTAGATGCTACTTCTTGGGCAGAAACTAATATTTCAAAAAATATAGGCATAATGGGTTGAGGTGGCAACTTCCCGGTGTCTATCAGATTTTTCTCCTCCATGACATCAACACTATATGCATTTGGTAGAGTGGTCCTAGCCAAGAGATTGGATCATCATTGAAATGTCAAAATTGATGGATTTCAAGTAGAACATAAATGCCAACTCGGCTGGTGGGCAGATAGCAGCTTGGATTCTTTGCCAAGTTATGTGAAACTGAGCGTTGAAGTCAATCATGGCTTCATATGGGGTCCACTTTATGATTGCTAGCTGATGATATAGCAAAGACCGATCTCCATCATTTGAACATCTTTCATAGAAAGGATCTCTAAGTTGATCCTAGGTATTGATAGTATTAGCTTGTAGAGTGCGATACAAATCCAACACCCTACCCCTAAAAGAGGCGATGAGCAACCTTAGCACTATATTTTGGTTGGTGAATCCATGTACCAAACACACATTCGCCACATCTTGAAAATGTTTGGATGGTGTTTTTGAGCCATCCCCAGTGAATTTTGGTATAGCTTTTAAAGCAGAGGCTAGGATAGGGGCCCAAATGATGAGTGCTACTAGTGCTACAAGGGGACTTCCAGCATCCCATGCCACATAATTTCTGTTAGCAATTAGTAACATGGATGTGGAGGGATCAAAACATTTACTATATGGGTTCCAATTTGTACTGTTCCTAGTAGCGACACTAACAAACTAGGGTTATTTGCTGTTTGGGATCTAGTAACAGGCCAATGACTCATACACCCTCTTTAGATTTAGGTAAATTTAAGTAGTCCCACCAGGCATGCCAGAAAAAGAAACTGTTAATGCCAAAATTTGACAAGGTAACAACCTTATAGGAAACTCAGTTAATGGGGGGACCAATTGTGCTAAACTGAGTGACCTCTGGGTTTTTAAAGAAGCTAACTTCTTCTGTATTTGGGGTTTTGGAATGGGTAAAGGAAGAAAATAAAAAAAATAAAGATCTAACTAAGGCGATGTGCCAAGATTTAGATGTAGGCACAATAATTCTATCTTTGGGATGCAATTTAAGGTCCTGTTCAACAATTTGCTAAGTCCTAGAATAACAGAAATCAAAGATGAAAACCTGAATAATTTATCCAATAACATAAAATAACTCCCATACACATTTATTGAAAAGAAGAGTCAAAGACATGATCTAAATTAGCAACTTATATTGAAATCTTAGAAGTTCTACAAATAAATTACTTAGTACAATAATGGCATAATATAATGTTTTTTCAAATAGCTTAAAAAAATAGAAAGGCTGAATAATGACACATTCTATGAGTCTTGTACAATAGTCTAAAAATAGTACAAAAGGACTAGTGTCTTTCACAATTTTTTTTGTATCTTCCGAACTCATTTTTGGAAGGAAGAAACAATATATATAGAAAAATAATCCCACCGCTTGAAAACCAGTAACAAAAAAATTCCCTCATAATGAGAAATGATGCCTAGAGCAATGATTTCCTAAGGCTGTTGCAACATAAAAGATTCAAGCCATAGAACTTAGTTGTCCTTGAGCTAGATGCATCCCCTATGAATGATGATGATGGTCCTAGTGTAGAAGCAACAAATCCTCGTGCAAACATGTGTCACTCAATCATGAAGTCAGTTACGACACATGGCAATAGGGTGGGGCTCGTTGCTCATTCCTTCCTTCCTCTCAATGAAATCCCCATGGAGGAGACACATGGTGATAGCTCGGGGCATCTGGATAATTCCTCCGTCCTTGTGATGAAAACCCACATGGGGAAGACAGATGGAGAAGTCTTTGCTACCAGTGTTGAATGTGGGGTTTTCCAAAAAGTGTACGTGGATCAAAGCTACGTGGCACGCAGATGGGGCTCGGTTGAGAAGTGAAGGAAGTGGGATTTTAAATGCCTGGGATGATAGCATATGGAAGAATGGTGGGGTACATTGAAGAAACAAAGGAGGGAATCCCTGTGAGGAGCTCTCAGTTGACACGTGGTGTAGCTAGCAAATCTCTTCAAAAAGGGGCCTGAGGAAATTCAAATGCATGGGGCAAGGGCCGAACTTAGCAAAATACAAACTACTTGAAGGGAGCTTGAGGAATTTTATATTCATAGTTGTAACTGATGTCAATTGGTCAATTGGTTGTTAATTGATTATTGTTGTCATTAGTGTCATGGATACAGGTTGTTGGATATATATGTTGAGGATATTTATAAAATTTTATGAAGATATGTTGCAAGTGTTCAATGGTTGCTTCAGGTTTTACTCTGAATTTTCTCCTATGTTTGTGTGGTTCAGATATGTTGTTCATGGTTTTTGGAAGATGCTAGATCCATATTTTTAGCTGTTGATTCATTGTACAACGCAAGTTATGTTCACTAGTTATGAACTATGGTTTTCTATGTTTCTGGTTGAGGTCTAGGAGAAATGTTGTTGGTTTGGATTTCTCTTTGATGAAGTCTTATGACTTGCGGTTCTAGAGTTGAGTTTCCTCGATTATGTTGAAGATAATTTCAACATTTAGAAGGTTCAAGCTTAATAGTTCTATGTGTTTTACACTGGTTTGGTTGACCTTGTGTTGAACACTACTTTCAAAGTTGATGACGCGTGTTGGATCTATTTGGGTCCCTATGAAGCATGTGTTTGGGTCGTCCTCATTCTAATTCCACCCTAGAATGTTTTGGAGCTAACCTAATTTGAATTTGATTTTGGATGACCGACTTTGGATATGTTTCAAAGTTCAAGATAGTATAAATATAGGATGGGTTGGTGGTGAAGCATATACAAGAGAGAAGAAGAGAGATGAGTGAAAAGAAAAAGAGTAGATAGATGCAACACTGATGCTATCTAGTGAGTTTGTGTGATATGAGTATGGAAAATTTGTGCAAAGCCTAAATGCTGAGTTTTTGGATGTAGTGAGAAGAAGGTGAACTCTATCATTCATGCATGTTTGCAAGTGATTGTGGTGGAATCCTTTGTTGCATTGAGATTGTATTCTCTCTATAACAAGTATTCCTTGTTTTCTTTGTATCTCTTTAGAAATGAGCCCTCTAGGTTGATAGCCCTATTGGATAGTGAGCCTTGTTTCTCAGGTAGTGTGTCTCTTGTAATCAATTTTGATATTCTCTATAGTGTGAGTTAATCCTCACTATGGTTTTTCCCTTATTTGGTTTTCCACGTGAATATGGTGTTATTATGTTTATGTGTTGGATATAAGTTTCTGCATTAGCATTTGATGATTAATCATTTAAGCAGTGTTAAGAATTTATTTTGGTGATTGAATTAAAAGATTAAATCTATGACAACTAATTCACCACCCCTCTCAGTTTTCCTGTTCAACACCTTAGAGGCTTACAAAGTCTTACTTTAGAATTCTTCTCTTTGGACACTTCACGACAAAACGGGACTAATATGCCACTTGTGGCATATGAGTCCCATTATACCTATTTTTGGGTATTTTCTATAGATCTTGATTTAGTAGTTCCAAATTCCTATTTCCACCCAGAAACCATAGTTTGGGATTTATTACATGGAAAATAGTGTTTACCAAAATCCAAATGATTGACCACTAATTCTTGTAAGGAAGCTAAGGTAGCGGAACAAATTCCTATACTAATCTTGAGAGGAGAATAATGCAAAAAATTTATAGATCTTTAACAGTTACAAAAATTTAAACATAAATATCATTCATACCATGAAACAATGATTTACGTGGGGAAAACCCTTTCAGGAGAAAAACCCCATACTCCAAAATTTTCCCAATATATTATTCAATAAATCACAAAGATTACAATATACTTGAGAGCAAGCTTCTCATAGGAGTATCACTACTCAGAGATCCAGAGACAACACAACTGCTATCATACTCTCAGAATATATCACCATCTCTCTCTACCACAACCATCATACAAAACCCTCATAAAATAGAGTTACATTCTAAGGAAAGCCATGCCAAAAAAATATAAACCATTAGATCTAAAACCTAATAATTAACGGTCTAGATTTACAATGTATCATTTATTTGATGTACATCGGCCATTTTAGAAGTTTCTTGAAAAAGTTAACAAAAAAATGTTTACACGCATCCCACTATCCCCCTTGCTGCACCATTGTATATTACACCTATCAGTGTAACTAGGAAATATATATATATCCTATCAATAATAACCTTTATATAATTGCAAGGTTGAAACACATTTTCCCAACAAATCTCCCACTTGTCAAACACCTTGCAAGAGCAACGAGAGGGAGTAAACACTGTCTCTTAATTGCTAGGGGCCAAAAGGTTCATAATCTTTAAACACCATCTAAACTTTTTTGTGCTCATAGGCTTAGTTAAAGAATCAACAACATTCATCAAAGTCTCTACCTTAACCAACTTCACTCTACCATCTTCGACCATATCTCAAACACAATGATACTGTACATCAATGTGCTTGGTCCGTGCATGAAATATTAGGTTCTTGGCTAGACATATCGCACTCTGTCTGTTGCAATAATTTGTCACTATACCTTGTTTTATTCCAATATCTGAACACAGTCTCTTAAGCCAAATGGTTTGTTTACAAGCATGAGTAGCTTCCATATACTCCCTTCAGTAGTGGAAAAAGCAATGATTGCCTATTGCTTACTCATCCAACTGATTGCACCACCAAATAAATTAAACACATAAGCACTAGTGAATCATCTACTATCAATATCACCTCCCTAGTCTGAATCCACATAACCATGAATATCAAAGGAAATATCATCTTCAGTCACATTACTATGATAACATAAGGAATAATATGAGGTACCACACAAATATTTGAAGACCCTTTTAATTACATCCCAATGAGCTCTACTAGGATTAGAAATATATCTGGAAAGAAATCGCACTACTTGGGAAATGTCTGACTAGTTTAGTGCAAACCATAGAATACACCAAACTTCCAACTGCACTCTAGTAAGGAACTTTTCTCATGTCTTCCATCTTTGATGGAGATGTTGGACAATCTAAAATAGATAAATTTGTTCCAATAGAAAGGGGAACACACAATGGTCTACAATCTTGCATGTTAAATATCTATAAAATTGACATACTTACTTTGGCCAAGCCATAGCTTTTTGTTTACTCTATCTCTTTTAATTTCCATCCCAAGAATGTGTTTAGTTGCACCAAGGTCTTTCATTTCAAATTTAGCACCAAGATGATATTTTAGTTCTGAAATCATACCTTTCCCTTTGTCAATAAATAACATATCATCAACATATAATGAAATAAACAAGAAATGATCACCATTAGTTTTATAATAAATACAATGATCTGATTTAGAATGCTCAAATCCCAAACTCAACACATATGTGTCAAATTTCTGGTACCACATTCTAGGACTATTTTAATACATACAAATATTTCTTCAATTTTCAAACCAACTTAGTTTTACCTTTCACCATGTAGTGCTTTGGCTGTGTCAATAAAAACATCCTCCTCCAAGTCACCATAAAAGAAAGCAATTTTCACATCCATTTTCTCAACCTCTAAATCATAAGCAACAAAAATGGAAAGAAAAAAATTAATGGATGTCATTTTTACAATAGGGGAGAATATCTCACCATAATCAACACCCTCAACTTGAGAGTAACCTTTTGCAACCATCCTTGCTTTGTACTTCTCAATACCTTCATCTAAACACATATTTTTCTTGAACACCCATTTGCAACCAATAGGTTTCTGTCCTTCAGGCAATGGTACAAGATCCCATGTATCATTCCTTTTCAAAGATGTCATTTCTTCATCCATAACAATCTTCTAGGATTCTGCATCATTCATACCTAATGCCTCTTCTATAGATTTGGGTTCATCCATGTTAGTATTCAAAGAAAAAATACATCTCCAATCATTAGGAGTATACCTTTCAGGTGGTTGTCTATTCCTTATAGACCTACAAACATGTTGAGTTGGAGGTTCTTCCTCCTCTTCTAAAGATCCAAAGCTAGATGAGCTCTCAACTTATTTTCTATCCTTGGGCCTTGATTCAACTTTCTTAGGTGTAGAAGGAAATTGAATCACATCTTCATGTCTACTTTGTTTTGGTTGCAATGTAATAGAAGAAGGCTCAGTTTCTCTAAAAATAACACTTCTACTATATATTACCTTTTGTGCAACAAGATCCCAAAGCTTGTATCCTTTCACACCATAACTATATCTGATGAAGATACATTTGATAGCCTTGTTCTCCAACTTTGTTTACTTCTTTGGTGCATGTGCATATGCCTTGCAACCAAAAATTGTAAGAGGTATTAATGAAGGCTTGTGATCCGACCATGCCTCTATAGGCGTCTTACCAACAAGAGCTGATGTAGGAGACCTGCTAATCAGGTAATAGGCAGTGACAATAGCTTCAACCCAAAACCTTTATTCTAGGCTAGCACCACTCAACATACTCCTAGCCTTCTCCATCAATGGCATGTTCATTCTTTCTGCAACTCCATTTTGTTGTGGAGAATACAAAGTTGTCTTCTATCTATGAATACCACAATCTTTATAGAATCTATCAATATTATTAAAGAAAAATTCACCACCATTATTAGTCCTCAAAAGTTTTATTTTCTTTCCAGTCTACAACTCAATCATTGCTTTAAATTCTTTAAATTGACTGAAAATTTTAGATTTACTCTTTAGAAAATATACCCATGTCCTTCTACTATAATCATCAATAAATGAAACACAATATGTGGATTTACTAATTGAAGGAACATCTATAGGACCAAACACATCATAATGAATAAGATCCAATACACCACAAGATTTATGAGAACTCGAGTAAAACTGAATGCAGTTTTGTTTTCAATAAATGTAATGCTCACAAAAATTAAATTCAAGATTACAATCAGAAAAACCTTCAACAAGGTTTTTATTTTTCAAGGTACTTAAATCCTTTTCTCCAATGTGGCCAAGTCTTTGGTGCCATAACATAGTTTTCTTTGCAGGTAACTTTTTCTCATAAGAAAGAGCACCCTTGGGTACCCAAAAACCATGACCATCTGCTAAAGGTGAAACCATCACTTCTTCCACATACTTTCTTTTAATAGAAGTACTATTGTACTCAATAATGCATGCATACAACTTATATAATGTGCAATATCTAACACCTCTAGCAATCACCATAACACCTCTAACCATCTTGTATCTTGCATATACTACTTGCACACTCGCATCTATTAGTTTACTCATAGATAAAAATCTAGGGATATGCAAAACACCATTAATCCTTTTTATTCTACCATCAGGAAATTTTATTTTAACTTTACCACGACCAAAAATTTCTAAATGAGAATCATCACCCAAGTACACCTTACCTCTATCAAATTCTTCATATTGAAAAAACTAATCTCTATTGAAGGTCATATAGAAAGATGCACCTGATTCAATTAACCATGCATCATTACCTACATGAGTTACCAATGCTGTAATGAATGCATCACCATCTTCCTTCTTAGACTCAGAATCAAAATCAAAATTCTTATTTTTCTTCTTCTTTTCTTTTTTATATTCCTTACAAACATTTCTAGGCTTATCGTAGCTACAGTTGCAAATAACTTTGGACTTTCTAGGAGATTTAGATCTCCCCCTATACTTAGATTTTTCATGCTTATTATTCATCTTACCTTTTTTCTTAGGTCTTCCATGAACATTTAGGGCCTCCTTGGTAGTCATGGATACCTTCCTCCTCATCTCTTTAGAAAGAAAAGAACCCACCTAATCTTCAGTTTGAAAAGTTATAGAAGTACTCCCAATAGCCATAACAAGAGAATACCATGAATCAAACAAAGAAAAAAGCAAGATCTGAAATTTATCCTCCTCATCCACTCTGACACCAAATGAATTCCAATTGAGCCACCAACATATTGAATGCTTCCAAGTGGTCTGTAATTTTTCCACCCTCTTCCATTCTCATGGAATATGATTTATTCCTCAAGAAAATCTTGTTCACTAAATATTTGGCTTGATTCATCTCACCAAGCTTCTTCCATAGTTTTTGTGCAAAGGTATCCTCATGGACATTAATTAAAAAAAGTATACCAAGCACAATATGATTAGACCCTTGGCTTTACGGTCCATAACATCATATTGAGAAGCCTGAGCAGGATGTGTATGCCTTGAAAAATTCTCATCAATAGTATCCTATAGATCTCAATCTATCAATAGATCATCCATCTTTAGATTCCACATTTCAAAATTATTCCTAGAAAATTTCTCAGCCTCTATTCTCCCTAATGAAATTTCCATCTAAGAATTCTTGCAACAAGATCACAAAGTATCTTCTGCACAAGCTCCCACTCAAACCTAGATTAGTCCAAAAAACTCAACAACCCATAACTGAAACCAAAGGTGATCAAGCTCTAATACCACTTGTAAGGAAGCTAAGTTAGTGGAACAACTTCCTACACTAATCTTGAGAGGAGAATAATGCAAAAAAATTATAGATTTTTAACAGTTACAAAAAATTAAACAAAAATAAACATAAATATCATGCATACCACAACATAGTGATTTACATGGGGAAAACCCTTTCATGAGAAAAACCCCACACTCCAAAATCCACCCAATATATTATTCAATAATCACAAATATCACAATATAATTGTAGAGCAAGCTTCTCACAGAAGTATCACCACTCAAAGATCTAGAGACAACATGACTTCTATAAAACTCTCAGAATACATCACTGTCTCTCTCTATCACAGTCGTAATACAACACCTTCATAAAAAAGAGTTACATTCTAGGGCAGGACAAGCCAAAAAATTATCCACCATTATATCTAAAACTTAATAATTAATGGTCTAGATTTACAATGTATCATTTATCTGATGTACATCAAGCATTTTACATGTTTCTTGAAAAGGAACAAATAATTGTTTACACACATCCCACTCTCGCCCCTTGCTTCCACTGTATATTACACCTATCGACATAACTAGAATATATATATATATCCTATCAACAATAACCTTTATTTAATTGCAACGTTGAGACACATTTTTCCAACAATTCTCCACCTAAATATAGTGATTTTTTGTGTGTGATATGATACCAATAACAATAAAAAACTATCCCTAACTATTATAGCAACTTTGAGGGGAGTTTTTAGAGCTCAAGGTGATGTGTAACTTGTTGCAAGATGCCTATTTTTAGGTCACAAAGGACTCATTCGCCTTTAGTGGTGAATGGGTCCCTATTAGGTTTCCTAAAACTAAGATCTGGGTTCTTTTTCTTGATATTTGCACTCTACTAAATCTAGAGATTAACTCCAAAATTCAAATAATTCAAGCCGACACCAGATCTACCTAATAGAAATTCATTAGAATCCCACCAAAATCAAATTCAATAATGGGTGTCCTACTCAAGGAGGACACATTCACCACTAAAGGCGAATAGGTCTTGGCACAAGTTTCGAGGACCTTGCTTTAGGAGGGTGAAAGAACATTAAAAACCCATGTCAAATATGTAAAGAAAGGGGGGTCTATTAAGGGAGGACCCATTCACCACTAAAGGTGAATGGGTCCTGGCACAATTTTCTAGGACCTCAATTTTGACAAATTTAATGTTTTGAAATTTGAATACTAGGCGTCGGGATGGATCCTTGAAAGGTGTCACAAATAAGGCTTAAATTTGATTTAAAGGGCCAATCATGATCAATTAACCACAATTAATTAATGAAACCCTAGATAAGTGTGAAAGTGTACCACAACACTACACTTAAAATATGGTACAAATTGAGTAAATTTTATTAAAAGGGGGCCCAAGATTAATGTGAATGTGTAAAACACATTACAACACCTAACCTGGGAAAAACTAGGTTAATTCAATGACAATTATTCCCAAATTAAATATGGAAAAGGGATACTTTTTTTTGTTTCTACATTTTGCCCCCACTTTAGTGAGAGTTTTCCCTCACAACAAACTCACACTAAAGTAGACATTCAAGAAAATTTAGTATGTATCAATAACAAAGATACATATACATACCATGTCAAAGGCCAAGAAAAACATAGGATCAAGGGGTATGTGCAAGATCATCATGGAAAAACAAGCCCTTAAGTGGCAAAAAATTCAGAAAAAACAGAGTTAGGCAACTTGACATAAAATTTTGAATAAGTTATCTATATTATTTCAAAAATATGTAAGAATATAATTTGTAGCAAATTGAATGTGGTTTCTAAACTACTAGGTTTATTTTTGAAAAAAAAATATATATATTTGGTGGAAATTTGAAATTTCAATGTAGTGGTACTTAAATTTCAGGGAAAAAATAAGAAATTGGTGTCTATATGACCACCCTAACCACAATAAAATGATAATTTTTTTTATAAGATTTTAGATGTAAGTAGAGGACTCATGATCGAATGTGATGCATATATTTTTGTAATTTTTTCCAAGTAAATAATTAATTATGATTTTTTTATTACAACTTTTAAAAAATATAAAAACTCATATGTCTAACCACCTTAACTTGGTCAAAACTTCATGAAATTCAATTTTTTTTTAATCCTATAGTATGCAAAGCATAGAATGTGATTCATGTTTTGGATTTAAAAATGTGATACCGTTTGAAAGCTATAGATATTTTATCAATCAAGACTTTAAGTCGTAATTCAAATAGAAAATGAATAATAATTATTTATGAAATTCAAAGTAAAGTATAATTTATATTGGTGGAAAGCTAAGAATCTCCTTTAAAACCCTTTTGTTTCATCAATTTTGGGTAAAAAGTCATCAGCCACATACCCTACATATACCCATCATATCGCCACTTTTGGCCCATCATGATCTTGCACATACCCCAATCACAACCATTCCAATGTGATGTGGAATGGGGTTGTTTTTCTATAACATATTATACTCACTCTGGGGTAGTGGAACCTTAGTCTATCCACTAGGTGAGTTATCCCAATGAGGTGGTTTAGTGAGAATGTCATGCCAGTGTGTCAGCTTCTCACCATATAATGAGAAATTCATGCTAGTGTGTTGACTTCTCACCATACTAACCATACCAAAGCTATCCTCTTGATAACTTCAATAGGGCATCACAATGTAATTCTTTTTGTAAATGCTTTTTGAATGTAAATTTTTTCTAAAGGGGATTTTGCTTTGTTCATGTAAGGTCTTCATCTTAGGGAACATTATGCCTAATGTCTCCAAGAGAGGACAAATCAAGGGTAACAAATTGACACTTATAAGATTCCTCATTCACATCATGCCATGAAGAAAGATCATATACTTAGAAATATCGCACTCTTGGAGGACATCAAACCCAATGACACCACCAAGAAAATGACATGTCACAAGAAAAAAGAAAATTTTTGCCATGAAATATGCTAAAAGATGTCATAGATGTATGCCCCCACTTTAAAGCAGTTGCTACACCATTGCTGTGAGCAATTTCTTTAAAGTAGCCAATGTTTTGTCCTAAGACATGAGAGCTTTCCTTAGAAAACCCTATGCCAAGTCATATGTTTCTAAAATAAAGCTTCATATGAAATAGGAAGGAAGGGTTTCCCCCAAAAATACATAAGGGATCTATGGATTTAGGGTCAGTATGTCTTTGATACAATGTTGTCCTAGAGCTTAGAACTATCATCATTCCCCAAATACTCATAGAACTAGAATAATGACACAAAGAGAGTGGAAAAAAAGAAAAATCCTTCAATTCAGCATGGAAGAGACATGGATGTATCAATGCCTTGCATCATCCCCAAAAGGAAAACACAAGACAAATGAAAAGATAAAGGAAAAGCTTTTGGGTCAACATGGAAGAGACCTAAATGTCTCGATGCCTTGCAACATCCCCAAAAGGGAAACACAAGATGAATGAAAAATGATAAAAGAAAGCTTTTGGGTCAATATGGAAGATATCTAAATGTCTCGACACCTTATGTCATTCCCAAAAGGAAAACATAAGACAAATGAAAAATTCTTACAACATAGACAAGAATGTAGGTACATATAGAGGAATGCACATAAAGAGAGAGAGATACATCAAATGAAACATCATGGGGGATCACATTACACACATGAAATCTCATAAAGAAACATGAAAAAGGAAAAGATTAGTTAGGCACATGCAAGTCAACATAAAGTAGGTCGTCCGCATCACAATCTCGGTCTATATAAATAGAAAGTGTACAACTAGCTAAAGGGACAAGAACAAGTTTCAAACTAGGGGAAGGCTATCTAATTCTTTCCCCCACTATGTGCAAGACAAGAATGAGCAAGGGTAGGTGATTAGTTAAGCTTCTTGCATCAAAGAAAGTGATTTGCAATAAATGTATAACATGTAGTAGTGAGAATATTATGATTCTACAACCATTACATGGAAAGGAGTGGAAAGGCATGCTATGCAATCACTTGATAACAATTATTGCCATTGAAGTGAAAATTTCTCAAGATTAATTTGAATGCACGAAACTCATTAGTACAATATCCAAGAGTTCTATGGTATCGACAATGTGGAACATTTGGACCTTTAGGATATAGCTTTATCTTTTCTTTCATGGGTGGTAATGTTATAAGTTCTTGGTTTAGAATTATTTGTAATTTTCTACCAATTTCAAGTGGTGGAAAAGAGAATTTTATTTTCTTTAACTTGTCAGGCCTTTTGTGCTTGCTAGATTCACCAATTTCCCTTAGTGGATATAGAGCAGGAGGACCTAAAATGACCTTGTATTCTTGATCATCATTACGAGGCATTGGTTGTTCTTTGGAAGGAGGACACTTATGTCAGGAGGAGGAGGATCTTGATATCCTAACCATTTGGTATCTTTAATTGGTATTTTCTCTGAGAGTTGATGAATTTTATGTTCACTTGTTGTGTCACATCCTTTTTTTCTTAAGATTGTGAATTCTTTTTCATATGTTTCCTTAAGGTTAATTGATGTGTTGGTTACTTTGTTAACATAGAATGGTTGATTTTTTGCTTAACTAGAGGAACTAGCTTAACCTATTGTAGAGAACTTAGGCTTAGCTTGTATATTAGTTTTAGGATGTAAAGTCCAAACTCCTTAAGTGATGGGATGGTAGGGGGTGTTGGTTGTTTCAATGAAGGGTAAAATGGTGCATTATTGTCAGGGTTATTAAGGCAATCATTTATGAATTCATTCATGTTGGCATCACCTTCTCCAATGATGTCAACATCATGAGGACATGAATTAGGAGTTATGTGAGCATGAGTGAATTCAATTTCATTAGGGTCATTACCAAAAACACAACTTGAAACATCAACCAAGGAGAAGAAGGATTTCCACACATTGCTTAAACACTTATCCATTTTGAGAATTTTAGCTTGAAACATAGTAATTTATTGATTAATTCAATGAACTAAAAATGAGATGTTCTAAATGCAATTTTGATTCTTGACAATGTACTGAAATGAAGCAATTTAAGATATATGCAATGAATTTGATGAAACAAAAAATCAGAAAACTAAAATAGGAAAGTAATAGTAGCAAACAAAAGCCTAAAACTGAGATTTTAAATTCTATAAAATGCAGATCAATAGCTAACATGGACTCATTCACCAGTAAGGGAGAATGGGTCCTAGTTAAGTTTTTTAAAGATGTTTCTATTGATTTATGAGTGATTTTTAATGCTTTTTCAGATGGCAGAAGTTTTAGGTTTGTCCTGATCAAGGACCAATTCACCAGTAAAGGCGAATGGGTCCTAGTTAGGTATTTTTTAACTATGTTTGGATGATTTTCAAGATTTCTTTAAAGTATTTCAATTCCAGGTCTGAGACAGTAACTTTCAATTTCAGATTTTTAAGAAATGCAATGTGAAAATGCAATGAAATAATGAATGCAAAGAACTAACTTGAAATACAATGTTGTTTTGATTTTCAAATGCAATTTTATGAGATCTAAATGATATGCACAATGATTGATTTGTTTTAGTATTCTCTAGACTTAGATAATGCAAAACAATGCAACTCTAAACGCTAAATGAAATGCAAGTTTGAATGAAAAGTAAGAAACCCTAAATGAGATCTAATTCAATGCAAATATAAATGCAAATGAATGCAAGATCTAACCTAGGATGCAATGAAAGACTACAAAATCAAAAAATTGCAATATTTAATAGGCCAGGTTCACCATTAATGTTTATGTTGAAAATAGGGTTTACCAAAATTCAAATGATAGATCACTAATTCTCCACCTAAATATAGTGATTTTTATGTGTGATATGATGCCAATAAAAATCAGAAACTAACCTTAACTATTATAGCAACTATTAGGGGTGTTTTTAGAGCTCAAATTGATGTGTACCTTGTTGCAAGATGCCTATGTTTTAGGTCACAAAAGAATCATTCGCCTTTAGTGGAAAATGGGCCACCTTTAGTTCTCACTCTTCATTGAAATCTTGTATTTGAAAATTTCTATCAATACGAGGATTTGTCACGCTTTGAAGATTTGGAGCATGTAGATGATCCTATGCATGGTACATTTGAGGTACATTTATAATATTTAAAGTACTTGATACATTCAAACATTGAAAATACAAAAATTTAAGATGACTTTACATTTATACATGTACATTAAATTAATTAATGTACCTTCTTGTCTAGGGAGGCAGATTGGGACATGAATTATGACAAGGATGAAGAGAGACATTGATCCACCGATCCAGAGAGAGATTAGGACATGGATCCAAACAAGGATCATGAGAGAGATTGATCCACAATCATACTAGGTATCCTCCACTTTGACTTGTTTTGCATGTAGAAACATGATTTGTTATACATTTTATATTGTGATTTGTCACATTATGGTTCTTAGATCATGATCTTCACATTATATACATTTTACATTATGATTTCACATTATGGTTCATCTTATTATAGAAATAGAAATTCTTGAAGCTAATTAGGGTTTTGAGTTGGGAAACTTTAATATTCTTGCTCACTTTTAATCTATTAAAAAAAGGAATTAATTTAATGATTTTTGGTTCAATAAGGTAGTTGGGAATGGTGGGTTGAAGGCTTTACAATGGTTGTTTTCATGAGTGGGTATGGATAATTTGTTACATGGTTTCAAATTGATTTTTTTTTTTGTGAAATTTGGCTTGGTCTTTGTTTTTAATCAATATGTAAGCTCTAAATTATTGAGTTATATGTGTTCTAGGATATGATCCAAGTGCTTTGTCCAGTAGCTTTTGCATCTTAGTATTTTAGATATGTTCTAAGGCTAATTCACCAACTATGTTCTAAGGGTTTTGACAACTATTTACACATCAATTATTTAACATTTAATAATAAACATAATATTAATATTAAAAACCCTAAAATAATCATATTTCTATTTAATTTTCATGTTGCATTAAAAATTAAGAATAGGTAACTTCCACATTCACTATAAATTCATTCAAAGTTATTGTGTCATCTTTCTTGAATTTTTTTGAATCCATTTCTATGCTTGAAAATTACAGTTCATGTCACTAATTAAAAGGATTTTAGAATTTAATAATCTATAATATTTAGAGTTATTTCAAACAATACTTTTAAGAAATGTAATTTGTTGATTATATGTTTTGGGACACTACTATGAATTTTGGGAAATGTAATTTTTAGATTTCATACCTAATTAAAACTTAAATAATGATTTGTATACCACACTTCACAAATTCATTTTTACTATACTAAATCAAGTAAAATTCCATTTTAACTAAGGTTCTTGAGCTTAATGAAGGATTAAATATTTATTTTTAACCAAAACTTAAATTTCATATTTAGATTTACAAATAAATAAAATTCACTTGAAAATGAGAAAATTATTTATAAATTTTACTATTCTATCTATTCAAATTAAATTTAAAACTAATTATATAATAATAATTAAACATGAATAATATTGTAAATATGATTTTTATCGATAATAATATATGTTTTAATACTATGTGTCCTTAAAAATTTGAGTACAATTTTAAAAATCGATTAATTTCAACTATTACAATGATGATATATTCTTCAATTATGTCATTGAATGAAAAATAGAAAATGGCTATGATTCAGTCAAGCCATACTCAGCTGAATATGTATCCTATTTGACCAAATATGTCCAAATGGCATGTGACTTTAAAATGAAAAAAAATTAAACACAGTTGGATTTGAACCTAAAACTATCAAATTCAAAGTTAGATTGATTTTAAAATGTTACTATGAGAAAATATAGATCAAATCAATTTTTGAAGTCAATTATTTGGGGAAAAAATGAGAAAAAATGATTTTAAGAAAAAACTAAACTAAAAACTAAATTATAACATTTAAAACTTAATACTTCATATAATATTATCAAAAAACTATTTAAGAAAACTAAACTAAAACTTTTCACATTATAACATTTAAAACTTATAAGTGCAGGGGAGGTATTTTTTCCATTAGGTTGTGGTTTCAATTATGATATTGTTATCAGATTCAATGTGGTAGCTCTGGTCAAACTCATTGACCAAACTACATTGAATCCCTATAGCAATATCATAATTTAAAACTTAATTTAAAGAATAAAAAATAGAATATAAATTATAATGTTTAAAGATTCAAATTGTATTAAATTATTTAGAATTTCTAAGTTATATTAGAAATAAGTAACTTTAAATTTGGGTTGATCCATCACTGTGTTGGTTAAGTTGTGGCATTGCTGATATTACTATTAAGTTTCAAATCCCCGTGGACTATGTGATTGCAGACTTGTACCTTCACTGATCCAGTGTGCTCACCAATTGTGAACTTATAAGGTAAATTCAGGGCAATTCACCACCAGAAAAATTAATTAGGTGAATTGCTGGTGGTGAATTTTCCTTGAATTTGTCATGACAGTGAATTTTCCCGTGATGAATTGTTGACCGTGTGGTAAATTTTCCTAAAATGGTTCAGACCTGTGCCACCTCACTCATAGCCATAATCTATCAAAATTTAAAACTACTAATACAGCAATTAAAAGTTTAACCAAAAGTCGGCACTAGGAACAGAAGTAAGAAACCTAATACTCAGAATTACATGACCACACACTAGCTTTCAGAAAAAAGGAAAGCGCGTGGAACGTCAATTCACAATGTGGGGTCGAATCCCAATCAAACGTACATCAGGTTTACATACAGCAAATCTCGTGACCCTCTACAATCTCAACACTAAGCTGCACGTTTAAAATTATAAGACCACAGGCAAAGCCTCTACATTTATCTTCTCCTTCTCTTATATGATTACCAATATATCATCAAAATGAAGGATAACGTTACCAGAGCGTTGCCAAAGGGAAACGTAAAAGCTTTTGTGAGCAAGAGAATTATCAACCGCCGTATTCTCAAACGAAGAAGAGAGAGGAAATTGAATTTGCTGTATGCAATGTTGAGAGCTCTACTACCCATGAAATCTATCAAGGTAACTTCAATGGGTATTTTCAAAACCTAGTTTCTGTTTAATTTCTGGGTTTTTTAATCTTGTGTTTATTGTTGATGAAGGTAACAAAGAATGCTTCAAACTCCAAAGATTTCTCAGATGATGAAGGCCGCAGGCCACCTTTAATGGTTGATCTCCCAACAAAGAATCTCCAGGTCTATGATAAAGTAGGAATACACTATATCATACTATTCAGTAGCTCTCATAACCCCCCTTGAACGTATATGTTTCACTCATAGTACTGAGTGCTATTATATAAAATTTTCTAAGTGGAAATACGGTATATCATATTATTCAATAGTTCTCATCTCCTCTCTTTTAACATATATGTTTTCTTGATATCACTAAGTGAAGAATTTATACAACCAGGGCATTGTGATTATGGTAGCGGTTATTAAGTGCTATTGAAGCCCTGGCTGTATTTTTGATTTCCATCAGTTACTGTCGTAAAGGATATTAAAAATCCTGAAATTTAGCCTCCATTAATAAATTTTTCAAGGAAGATTGTATTTTTCACTGGATAATCTAGGTTGTGATATAGATATTACTGTCATAGAGTTATTGCAGATCTGCATAACAATTATCACATAACTTTTGTGGGGCAGGGTTAGCATCTGATAAATTTTCTAGTGATAAGAAGTGGTCACTTAATCTTGCAGGTCTTGCAAAAGCACTAATACTTTTCAATTTAAAAGAAAATATTGTTCGCCTGTGTGTCTTCTTAAAATGGAAAACGGTCGGTGGGCTGCCTGGGAAACACCTGACCGGATACTTTTAATTTAGCCAAATGAGCAATGAAGTATTGTTCTGCCTGTATATTCCCAATTCTAATGGACCGTATATAAATATTTTGTTTGTGGGATACTTATTTATTTTGTGAATATGATTTTGACTGCCATGGTTAAATGAAGCTGGCGGATCTTTGTAATATTATTATTGATTATGCTTATCTTCTCCTTATTCATCAATAGAAGTTTTAGGGTTTCTTATTTTTTCATTCAAGAATATAAATAACACTAAGTGTGTTTATTTAAAACAAAAAGCACAAACTAACTATCTAACTGGGTTTGGTGATGATTTTAATGTAGGTTTTGAAACCATCCGAACTAAACGAATGTGATGTTACCAAGAAGGTCGACGTTCTTGCCGGCAAAGCAGAATAACTATCTCAAGACTGCAGCAATGGAAAAAAAGCTACATATATGGAAGAATATTATGTTCTGGTTACATTAAAATGTATTGAAGAGTGAACGTTTCTTTCCACCTTAGCATTTTCTTGACTTCATTGACCATATAAATAAAATATAACCTTTCTTGAAATTTTCCTGTGACCCTACCCATTTTCATCAATTTCTTGCCCTCTTTTCATAATTTAATTTTGCTGCATGATATTATTTTTCTGCATTCTCAATACTTTGGTAGCTCCTTTCATAACTCACACTACAATGCAATTAACTCTTATTGTGTTCTCTCCAATCATTTATCCATAATCAAAATGTGACAGCAAACCAGGAGGAAAACAGGATTGCAGTCACGAGCACAAGTGTCGATTCTCGTGAGGAAAATACTCACGGGAATTCTTCTCACCTTCCTAGAGAGGCACCTATTCCCAAACTCTCAAACAAAACATTCACATCAGTGTTTGGTTTTTTCATTAATATTCGTATTGAAAATACAAAATAATTTTGTAATGATTTTTTTTCAAATATGGAGGTGATTGGGTTGGAGAGATCCAGAGATAAAAGTTTTTATTAAACTGTTATGTTTAGGTAATTCATCTTAGTATTTACAGAGAAAGTGGGGAGAGTAAAAGAGAGCATAAATGTTGGCCCTCCTCATACATCTATTCGTTATTGTTTTAACATAGTTTGTTAATATATAAAGTGTTATTATAAATTATAATTTAAAATTTTGGAAAGTAATTATATAATTCAAAGTTAAAAATCAACATTAAAAATCTAATTTATAATTATTTATATTCATATAATTTTATATGAAAATTTATTTAAAAAATAATATGTATATTATGTTGAAATTTTGGATAGATTATATATGAAATAACATGCATTTCTATATTATATTTCCTCTCATTTCATTCAAAATGATGTTACATATTTATAAGAGTTTCATCTACTATATTATAAGAAATCTTCTATAACAACTTCATTTAAATAGATGAGTTGGTTTAACAACTCAAATCCCTACAAACACTCATACAACAAAATAATACTATGATATTCAAACCAAACTAACAAATAATTATTATATGCATCCTAAAAATAAATGAATGATGTAATATTCCTAATACCACCAATATTACAACATTCTCCAAATGGAGATAAGTAGACTAACAATACTTGATGACCACATTCAATTTGTCATAAAAAACATAAAATATGAGTAGGTACATACACATCTACTTGTGGGAAACAATCATGGAACTCACCTAAACATGCTTCTTCAACAATATCTTCGTTAGTAGACTTTATCCAAGGATAGGGAGAAACACACCTATCCATGAAACCAATAATATGAACCAACACTTTAATTCGAGGTCATACAACAAATTTTGATAGCAATAAGCACATTTATCCATTGAGCCAAGAATATGGACTAACACTTATATATGAGGTCATACAATAAATTTTGATAGTGATAAATGTATCTATCATATATCAAAGTTATGAATGAGGATACACACATCTTCTCACAAAAAATATGATTTGAGTATACATGCATCTAGTCATAATTATCAATTTCTATGATTGGGAACAAACACATACAATCACTTGTACTCAACAAATGTGATTGTTCAAAGATACACATCCAATCACAACATATTTATTTTTGAGAACTAAGTTATCATTGTTGCATATGTAGCCACATAATAGATCCGTGTCAGTCTATTCATAAATGATATGAGATGGTTACCACCGCCATCTATAAAAATATCTTGTCTTAAGTCATTTTGACATAAGTAGTTTTTTCACTGATACAATTTTGCAACCTTATCACTAGTGACTAATTAGAGATCACTAAATATCGTCCAAAAATTTTTGAAGATCAATTTTAGAATGCCATCACATACAACTGATAGTGTCTCCAATTATAATTGAGGTAATTTTTTATATTTTATAAATTTTATTCTAAGAAAATTAATTCATGTTAAATTTTAGAGCATGACATAAAACATATCATTATAAATTAATAATACTTTGTAAGGTACTAAACTAGCAATAAACTATAATAAAAACCTATAATGTTGTCAAATATCTAGAAATAGAAGAAGCCAATATCTATGGATCAAATTTAGAAGACTTGGAAATCTTGTAAGAATCGTGGATAATTTATTGAGAATCAACTTGTGATTTTGAATATATAAAATATTAATTCTCTCATAATCAAATTGGGTGGTGAAGATGAGGAACAAACTACCAATGACAATACAAAATAACCATTTTGAAGACTTCTAGCATAAAAAATACACTAATATCTTGCATATCAATATATAAACTCCCAAAAGCATAGTTACCATCAACAAAAACTTGATATACACCCTCCTCCCTAAATTTTTTAGTGAGATATTTCATACAATGCACTACATAATGCATAAAAGTTATGTGATGAAATACTGCTACTATAATATTCTTCATATGAGCCTTAGTCTTCTTCAAAAGTTATTGAAAAGTGTCAATAATTTCTTCTCTAGATGACATGAGAAATGGAAAATTATATTAAATTGTATGGGCCCCTACATGGACTGCACATCCTTCAATAGCCTTCTTTTCAACTCCATAAGCATAGTGTAGTATCAACATTGCATACTTCTCTTTCTTACACTTTCCTTCTACAAATAACATAATACATATTATCATGGTAGACTTATCTACAAAAGATAGTTTGGCGCTACTACAATGAACAAAATGGTGGGGCTATACAACTATGGTATTATTAAGTTGCAACTCATATGGACCACCTAGGGCATGAACCTAGGACCTTTCATTTGTTACTTGAGTGCTCTACCAACTGAGCTATTGGCCCCTCTTTGGCCAAACCATCATCAATTAGAGTGTGTCTTACTTCCAACACCCTGCTTAAGCCACATTGTTGGCGCTTGGGGCTCCTATCTTGACTTTGATACCAGTTGTTGAATTCTAGCTCATATGAACCAACTAGGACTCAAACCTAGGACCTTTCATTTGCTATAGAATTTCTCTACCAACTGATCTATTGTCCCCTCTTTGGCTAGCCCATTGTCAGTTTGAGTGTGGCTTACTTCCAATAATTTACATAGCTTAAATTATTAGCCAAGATTCAAGTTAGCAATTCATCAAGTTTTCTTGTGATTTTATTCATGTTTTATTTGCATTTTTTGTGAGCACTAACAGTTGCAAGACCTTCAATGAAGCATATAATTATCCTTTAAGTTGATGAGTATAATGATTTTACTCTATCAAGGGAGACAAATAGGAGTGGTAAGTTGTACAACAATTGTCAATTTATCATTTTTATCTATTTTCCTTTGCTCGACCTAGGGTAAGAACTCTTTACATCATCATAGTCATTGTGGAGGTGGATACACCAAAATAAGGTTTGAATTAAGAAAGCCCCTATATGTAACAACCCTTTCTCTCCTCTCTTGTGTGTAGGTGATGGATTTGAAGTGGATTTGAGAAAGGATTGAAGACCTAATTACAAGATCAAGCATCCAAGCCTCACAGCTTAACAAATTATGGATGGTGGAATTAATCATTGACATATGAATTTCTAAAGTTGAGTCTAGAAGGGAAGAACCTATCAAAATTGACCATTTGAGATCTAATTTCCAATACTGAATATCTATATTTCTAGGTCTAGGTTTTTTGCACCCTTTTCTAGCTAATTTAAGCTCAAATTCATATGCCAAGTCCCTTTATCTCTGCACTCTACTCTTTTGTGGTCCTTTTTTATGTTTCTATTCTATGCTTTTATTAAATTATAATATTTTGATGTAGATGCATAGTTAACCTAGGTACACATTTGCATCTTTAAGTTATGTTAATTATTAATCAACCCCACTACCCACCTAAAAGAACCAAAATTGTGATCCACCATTCTGGCTCTTCCATTGCAGTTAGTAGCCAAGTGGGAATTTCTAATCATTTTTTGTTCTTGTCATTGTGATGTAGCAAAAAAGTGTGATTTAGTCCCTAGATCCCTTTTTCCTACATTACAATGATATTGCATATTTATATGAGTTTCATCTCCTATATTATAAGCAACCTCGTATAAAAACTCTCTTTACATAGGTGAGTTGTTTTAACAACTTAAATACCTACAAAACTCATACAACCATATAATACTATGATATTCAAGCAATATTAACAAACTTAGCAAATTATTATTATACACATCC
>VDFB02122655.1:0-31040 GCA_007258455.2 Sequoia sempervirens
ATGCTCAACACTTTACCCATATCATTAGTACCATGACAAGTTAAGAAATAATCCAAAGTTCCTTTCAAATACCTAAATATTCTCTTTACTTTTGTCCAATGGTCCTTACTTGACTTTGCCATAAACTTAATAAGAACTCACACTACTTGAGCTATGTAGTAGGCTATGTCTAGTCTTGAGAAAACCAGAGCATACATGACACTTCCTACTACACTAACATATGGAAAATTCCTCGTGTCAACTAGTAGGAGTGTACTTATTGGCTTATTGTCCTGCATTCCAAACCTTCGCAAAACAATTTTAAGGTACATCCTTTGGTTTAGCCATAGTTCCTTGATGATCCTACACCTTTATATCTCCACACCACACATGTATCTAGTAGTGCCTAAGTCTTTCATGTAAAATTTACTAGACAATTGAGTTTGAACTTTCTAAATTAATGTTTTATTGTCTCCAACAATTAACATATCATCAAAATATAGAATAATAATTAGAATGTGACCATTTACCTGCTTGTAATATACACAATGATCAACATCACTTCTACCAAAACCCAATTCTAGCACATACAAGTCGAAATTTTGGTTCCACACATGTGGTGATTGTCTTAATTCATAAAATGACCTTTTCAACTTGCAAACCAATTTCTCTTTACCTTAAACCTTGAATCCTTAAAAAATTTCCATGCATATTTCCTCTTACGAGTCTCCATGCAAGAATGTTGTCTTAATGTTCATATGCTCTATTTCAAGATCATACACAGCAGCTATGGATAACATCCTACTAAAACTCAACTTAGCTATGAAAGAAAAAATCTCACAAAAGTGAATTGCCTCTACCTAGGAATACCCCTTTACCACCAACTGTGCCAACAACTCGAGTGATCCATCTGCTCTAAATTTCTTCTTGAACACCCACTTGTAGCCAATAGGTTTCCTATCCTCAAGTAAATCAAATGAATCCCAAGTCTCACACTACTTCAATGCCAACATCTCCTCATCCATGGCATTTTTCCAAGACTTGTTTTTTTTGAAAGTGAAAGCTTCTTCCACAAAACTTGGTTCACTATCAATGCAAAAGCAAAAACACAACGAAAATTCAATGGACTATACTTGTCAAGTGATCTTTGTTGCCTTGTAGACCTTCTCCTAGTTACCAAAGAAGAATTGCCTATTGCATTTGTACTCTATTCTTCTTCAGAGTTTGCAACAGATGTGTTTGCCCCATCTGCTTCCAAACTATCATGTTTACTTTGTTCTTCAATTTCAAATGCATTTTGTTGCCACAACTTAGATTCAAAACGTACCTTTTCTCCTTCATTCTCCTTTTACTTCTATTTCTTGGACAAGACTCTAAGTTCCCTAAATGAAACATCCCTTGATAGAGAACCTTCAATTTTCGCCTTGAAATCCAGCATAGACCATCTCTTCCTTGGCACCTGAACAAATGTCTCACAGCCAAAAACCTTCAAATGTGTTACAACTAGTTTTCTATCAATCCACATTTCATATGATGTCTTGTTTTCTAGTGCAAAAGTTGAAGTCACGTTTAAGTAACATGTAGTACTTATTACTTCAGCCCAAAACTCATGTCCCAAACCAGCACTACTCAACATACTTCTAGCCTGATCTAGCAAGGTTATATTCAACCTCTCAACCCCTTTGTTCTATTGTGGTGTATAATGTGTTGTCCTTTGCTTCACAAGACCAATGTGTTTACAAAATGTTTCAAACTCCATGGAGTAGAATTCACTACCATTATCTATCTTAAGCACCTTTATTTTCCTACTAGTCTAATTCTCAACAAGAACCATAAACTCCTTAAATTTGAGAAATACCTCAAACTTCCTCCTAAAAAAATACACCCAACAGTACCTAAAATAATCATCAAAGAATAATACATAGTGTAGAGACTTACCAATGAACTAAATATCCATAGGACCAAACAACTCACTATGTATCACCTCCAAAATCTCTTTTGCTCTAGTGCTTCCTAAAACAAGCTACGCTCTATCAATGATGGAACAATGTTAAATACCTTTGGAGACCTCCCTCTAAGAGACGCGTCTCATGAGAGGACGTGTCTCCACAAGTGGAGACACGTCTGCTCATGGGACGTGTCCCTTTGGGCGCGCGGGTCTCAAAGACAACCGACTAACACTCGGTTTAACAAACTTAATACATATGCCCTCACATACATGGCGGATATATATTATATGAGTTCTGATTTTATTCAATGCAAAATTTGATCATCATTTTATTATTTCGAATTTATGCATGCTTATAAATTCGTTTTACTTATTTTCCAAAAATATGTTTAAGGATTAAATTTGATCACATATAAATGATGATGATGCTATTTAGCAATCATCATTTATATCTGACCGAAGCTATATCCCATTAACACTCCCTCTTAGCTAGGGAAGATATTTCAAATCAAATAAGTGGAGATATCACCTTCACACATGATATCGAAGATATGATATGTTTTCTCAATATTGTCAAATCACATGACATTCTTCATAACACATCTTCATTATGGTATGTGCACTGACATCAAGTCACATGATGTCTACCATAATTCATAGCATATCCACGGATATATAATTATCCACCATGATTATCTCTTAAGGATCACAATGATCTTCAAATGATATCAAGTCCCATGATATTCATCAAAAGTGTCCAAGAGATACTATCATGACATGTCCACAGATATCAAGACACATGATATCTATCATGACAGTTCAACTCATCATTGTAGAGTCGTCACTTTACAATGAAAAATACAAGTGTTCATTATTTAGAAAGATTGTCACCTTTCAATAATGTTCACAGGGGAGAAGGCCCATAAGGTCATGGAGTCACACACATGACAAAAGATTTTACACATTAAACATCTTTATATATTAGTACAACTTATAAACAATTTGAATTTCAGACATAAATATCAAATTACATTTCAACCATACCAAGTTTCTTCCTGAAGTGCTCTACCTTGATTCGGGAGAGAGGCTTGGTGAGAATGTCTGCAGTTTGATCATTTGTACTAACATACTCCAACTGGATCACTTTCCTTTCTACCATATCTCTTACATAATGATAGGGGATCTCAATGTGCTTAGATCTATCATGGAAGACAGGATTTACAGAGAGTTTGATGCAACTCTGATTATCACAATGAATAATTCTAGGTTTCAAGGGCTCACCAAAGAGTCCCACAAGCAATTTACGAAGCCAAACTGCTTCTCTTGCTCCCATAGAGGCTGCAATGTATTCACCTTCTGTTGAGCTCTGTGCAAATGAAGACTATTTTCTGCAAATCCAGGAGATCATAGCCGATCCTAAACTGAAGCAACATCCTGATGTGCTTTTTCGATCGGTTACACTTCCAGCTCAATCAGAATCAGAGTACCCATGTAGATCTAGTTGGTCATTTTTGTAAAGAAGACCATATCCAATAGTGCCTTGAAGATATCTCAAAATATGTTTCACAGCCATTAGGTGAATTTCCTTTGGCTCACACATGAATTGGCTAAGAACATTCACTGCATAGCAAATATCAGGTCTGGTGTTAACTAGATACATCAAGGATCCAATCATCTGTCTATAAAGGGTTGGATCTGCACACTTGGATTCTGCTGCTGCTTCTTTCAGTTTGTGAAGGTTGGTTTCCATAGGTGTAGACATCGGTCTACAGTCCAACATTCCAAATCTCTTCAGAATATCAATAGTCTACTTCCCTTGGTTTAGTATAATGCCCTTTGATTTCTGCCATACTTCCAAACCTAGGAAGTAGTGTAGAATGCCCAAGTCTTTCATGTCAAATTCAGAAATTAGATCTTGCTTTCCTTGAGCAATGAGGTGATCTTCTCCTGTTATCAGCAGGTCATCAACATATAAAATAATTATTAGCATATCACCTTTGATTACCTTGAAGTAGAGATTGGAGTCAGCATCATTCTTGGAAAATCCTAGTCCCAAGAGATAGCTGTCAATTCTTTCATACCAGACCCTGGGAGCCTGTTTAAGTCCATAGAGGGCTTTCTTCAGTCTGCACACATGTGAGTCAAGTTTATGTATCACAAAACCTTCAGGCTGTTCCAGATAGACTTCCTCTTCAATGGTTCCATTCAGGAAGGCAGTTTTCACATCCATTTGATGGATCTTCCAACCTTTAGCTAAAGTAATGGCTAACACTCCTCACCGGCGTAGCTGGCAACAGGCGCAAATGTTTCTTCATAATCAATGCCTTCCTTTTGAGAAAAACCTCTTGCCACAAAACGTGCTTTATGTTTTTCTATACTGCCATCAGCAGCATGCTTGATTTTGAAGAGCCATTTGGAAGAGACAACAGATTTCTCTTTCGGTCTAGGCACTATATCCCATACATCATTCTTTAGAATGGACTGATATTCCTCCGTCATTGCATCCTTCCATGCTTGATGTCTAAAGGCTTTTGTAACACTGATAGGTTCTAAGTTTATGATGTTGTTCATTAGAGCAACATAGCTAGAGAACCGTTTGGGTCTTTTACTTTCCCTAAACGTTCCTTTGGGTGCTGCATGATCCTCGGCTTCTTTGATCATCTTTCTAGCCCAAAGTGGCCTCTTTCTGCCGTTGTCATTTGTATTCTCATCTGAAGTAGAAGGAAGTTCATGTGGCATTTCCTCAGGATGCTCCCTCTGAATCTCAGGAGCAGGTTCCATTTCAGGTGCTCTAGGGGAATAGGTATCTATCTCACTAGAACTTCTTGCCCTCTTGAATGCAATGTCCTCTTCAAAGATGACATCTCTGCTCAATTCAATTTGTTTCTGCCCGGGTATGAATATCCTGTAGGCTTTGGAGGTTTCACTATAACCCACAAATACCCCCTTCTTTCCGGAAGGTTCTAGTTTGAATCTCTTCTCTTTGGGCACATGAATATAGACAGGACAGCCAAAAATCCTAAAATGACTAATGTCAGGTTTTATGCCAGTAAAGGCTTCTTCAGGAGTTTTGTTATCAAGATGAGAATGAGGACATCTATTTTGGATATAGACAGCAGTCCTAGAGGCTTCTGCCCAGAAAGAAGTTTCAATGTTTTGGTCAAGCAACATTGCCTTAGCAGCTTCTACAATGGTTCTATTTTTTCTTTCAGCAACCCCATTTTGTTGAGGGTTGTAGGCAACTGTGAACTCCCTCTTAATTCCAGCACTCATGCAAAATTCCTTAAAAATTTCAGAGGTGTATTCTTTCCCATTGTCTGTCCTTAAGGTTTTTATTTTCTTCCCGGAGAAGTTTTCAGTAAGGGTTTTGAACTCTTTGAACCTTTTGAGGATTTCTATTGACTCTTTACACTTAAGGAAATAGATCCAGGTTTTCCTAGAGAAGTCATCTATAAATATGACATAGTATAGAAATCCTGCTTTAGAGGGTACAAACATGGGTCCACATAAGTCTGAGTGAACCAGTTCTAACACATTTAGGGTTTTGCTCAAACTATTGGGAAAGGATCCCTTTGTATTCTTTCCTAAGGCACAACCTTTACAAGTTCCTTCATGAGATGGTTTTAACTTAGGTAAGCCTGTTACAAGTTTTTCCACAGAAGGTAGGGCACGGAAATGAAGGTGTCCTAATCTTCTATGCCAAATCTCATTTGACTCAAAGGTGTCAAGGGTAAGGGCTTGTTTAACTTCAGTGCATAGTTTGTAAAGGTACCCTTGTCTTACACCTATGGTTTGGGCTTTCTTGATAGTTGAGTTTTTAGGCCATGCTAGAACTTTTCCATCCATAAAGGTAACTCTATATCCATTGTCTTCAAGGGCAGAGATGGATATTAGATTCCTCTTTATTCCAGCTACAAATAAGACTCCAGTGAGTTGAAGAGAAAGACCAGATTTCAGTTTGATGGAGCAAGTTCCAACCCCTTTTACCGGGTGTGCAGAATCATCCCCAATGGTTACTTCTTCATTAGTCTTTTCAGTCATAGTGTCTAGGTGTTCTCTGAATCCTGTGATATGTCTAGAGGATCCACTATCAATTACCCAGTTGAGGGTGTTGTTAGATACTTGACTAGATAAGGCTATATAGAACACAAAGTTCTCAGATTCATGATCTGAATTTGTCTTTCCTACTTTGGCAAAAGATGCTTGTTGCTTTGATCTGTCAGGGCACTTCATTGCATAGTGGCCATATTGATCACATCTAAAGCATTGCACTTGAGAGATGTCTTTCTTCTTAGAAGATCCCTTTCCATTGGAATTTCTCTTTCTTTTAAAAGATCCTCTCTTGTAGGAGTTTTTCTTATTCCTTTTATTAGACGATGTGTTGAGTACATGAATGTCTTCATCTATGTTCTTCTGTTTATTTTCTTTTGTGGAGAGTCTTGTTTCTTCTTGAAGGCAGTCAGTTCTTAGCCTGTCAAACTTAGGGAGTTTAGATCTCGCACTTATTCCTTGAACAAATGACTCCCATGAGTTTGGTAGGCCTCCTAGTGCAATTAGAGTTAACTCTTTGCTATCAATCTGATATCAATTGTGGATAATTGATCCCTTAGTTCAATGATCCTCATGAAGTATGCATTAATGGACTCTCCTTTGTTTATTTGAGCATTGTTGATTTGCCTCTTTAATGCAAGAGTCCTACTGGTGTTGTTGATCTCATAGGTACTCTCAAGAGATTTGAACATATGATATGCAGTTTCATGTTTTGCTAGGATGGGCACTATATGATCCCTAACTACATCTACTAAGATTTTCATGGCTTTTTCATTGTTTTCAATCCATTGAGTTTTCTCAGGATCAGCCTCTGGTTCCTTTTTATTTTCTCTCACAAGTGAGTCTAATTTATTCTCTTTAAGGATCATCATGATTCTAAATTTCCATGATGTGAAGTTGTCTGCTCCTGCAAGACGATCTTCAAATCTGATCACACTTGACATTATGAAGAATGTGATGTGAATTCGATTTTTTTTAGAAAATACGAATTTTTCTAGAGCAATCTGATATCTAGATTTGATTTGGATTCACACAACTTGGCTCTGATACCATGTAAATGTAACCAAATCTCAATCAGACTAGGAGCCTAAAAACTAAGGAAATTCTAAGTGTAAGAATTCTACTTAAAATTCTAAGTCAGATTTATTTTCACTAATGCTGAATGTGTGATTGCAGAACATTAATAATTTCGATGTTTGCATATCAATGATGGAACAATGTTAAATACCTTTGGAGACCCGCCTCTAAGAGACGCGTCTCATGAGAGGACGTGTCTCCACAAGTGGAGACACGTCCGCTCATGGGACGTGTCCCTTTGGGCGCGCGGGTCTCAAAGACAACCGACTAACACTCGGTTTAACAAACTTAATACATATGCCCTCACATACATGGCGGATATATATTATATGAGTTCCGATTTTATTCAATGCAGAATTTGATCATCATTTTATTATTTCGAATTTATGCATGCTTATAAATTCGTTTTACTTATTTTCCAGAAATATGTTTAAGGATTAAATTCGATCACATATAAATGATGATGATGCTATTTAGCAATCATCATTTATATCTGACCGAAGCTATATCCCATTAACACTTCTTCTTACCTTTCTTCTCCTTAGACCTACTTCTAACAACTACAACATCAAAAGAAGTATCATCTATGAACTTTCCTCACTAAACAAATTGTCTCTGACATCTTCTAGTTTAAGTGACATAACATTACTGTAGATAGACATTATCAAGTTTTATCATGAATCAAATTGAGTACAAAGCAATACAATGTACTTATCCTCCTAATCCATTTTGACTCCTATTATTACTAAGTATCGTATTGAAGTTATTCAAGTGATCAGTTATTGAGACTCCCCTTATCATTTTCAAAGAATATAACTTCTTTTTTAGTACAAGTTTATCGGTCAAACTCTTAGACTAGTATAATGTACCTATCTTCTTCCACAATGAATTTGCACTCTATTTCTCAAACACATCCATTAATAAAGAATCTAACAAACACAACCACATAGTACTTCTAACTTTCTTCTCCAATTTTAACCCAGACTTTATTAGACATACCTGAGGATTTGGTCAATAAAGATATCACAACCATAGATCTCTTTCCACTAAAGATCTCCCATCTTCAACTTCCAAAACATTCAATCTCAAACCTTGATGCACTAGCCATAAATTTAATACAATTATGTCTTCTCACAAAATCCTTCAAAGTTCTCTTTCATGACCAATTATACATGAGCTGCAACAAACTGACTATTGTAAGGTTTACCATCGCACATGCTAGGGTTTGCACTCTAATGATGTAACTTCACAAACAATAAACTAGTCTAATACCAAATGTTGGGGATATACACCCCTATTGCAAATGATCAATAGACTAGGATTAGAGAAACTTAAGATTGAGTGGACTCAAAACAACCAGCAGTATTTGCAAATCTATCTAACAACATTCAAAAAAGTAAATGGAACAATATGCATATACTAGATCACACAAGACTCAAAGATTTATGTAGGACACCCTTTTGAGAAAAATCCACCACCAAAAAGACATTCACAATTATATTATTCAGAATCAAGGATTCAATTCAAGGCCTCTCAAAGTCTCAATCTACAACATACTTCTTTTGAAATCTCTTTATTGTCTCACACCAACAATGTTCAATCTAATGCTAACCTATTCAATATGTACAAACATCCAACCTTGGTGCCTTCACACAAAATGTTACATATAGAAGTGCACATGGGAATACCAACCGTCTAATTGTCCAACCAACATGTGGACTACCAGAAGTCAAGAAACTATTATGAAATCGGCATACCACACATATCACCAAACATGATGTCTTGATGTGGATAATCACCTTGTATATGTAGTTGTTGTCGTACACTATGAATCAATAGTTACACACTCAACACTATCAATGAGTTCATCTTTTCCTATATAGCCACTAATACTAGCTCCACACTTACAGTAGTACATATTAACATAACACTATTTATGACTACTTAAGGTACCTTGTGTCATCTTGTGTCATCTTCCGGAACATTATCCTACTCTCAAATTCTACCACATGAACTCCAACTCTACTGCTAGTGCTCCTACATTGCCATTCATGCTTCCAACTATACTATTTTCCATATGCAATTGTGAGTCCTTCAAATGTCTTGTTATTGTAACACCACCACAAGGACAACATGTACAACATGTCCTACAACTCATTGCCACAACATCACCACATAAACCAGCATGTATGTTGACACGGAATCCCAGGATCATGCGTTGGATGAGCATGCAGTCACTGTTGGAGTAGAAGCGTGTGAGGATACTGTCAGACCAGCAACTTCTACCGTACCAGTTGAGCCATCCTTCGAGGTACAGAGCAGCAGTACCTTAGATGTTGAGGTGTGCGTGGTTGAGAGCACACACGATGCTGCAGATCATGAGGACAGTGATGACGGATCAGCGTCATATCATAGTGCATATGGTGAACCGGAAATCTTGTATGGGGGTCGTGAGTTTCAGAATCCTCATCATTTGGTTGGGCAACTACATGTGGATGACACTATGATTACTACCGCCCTTGAGCATTTTGACGTTGCTCGTCAGATGTTGACTACCTACAGTAGGAGCCCTTCGACAGATGAGCACAATAGAGGTTTTTACTCAATGTAATAGCACTCAAAGCAATTGAACGATGAAACAGCATGAAATGGCATTTTCATCATGGCTTCCAATTATTGCAGAGCATGAGTTGGTTTCATCTGCTTACCTTTGAGGTTAGCCCTCTTCACCACCTTTGTCGTTCTTGCATGGCCTCATGGCTTGGAAGGAGGTTGGGTTACCTCCATTTGCAAGACAGTTGATCAATAAATGATCCTGATGAGTTGCAGTTGTCACTGATCACTTTCTCATGGTATTTCGCGATGGATGCAACAAGTTATGTTTGAATGGTTTTGATACCTGAGATTTGTGATTAAATGCCATCGCCCAGATATTTTTTTGGAGATTTTGTTTGTGTTTGATTTGTTTCCCTTGTGTTTGCAAGATATTTAACAACTAAAGTAGATTGTAAATAGTGAGAGTAAACTAGAATTATTCAGCGATTCAAATGGATAACATCACAAGCGTGACTGTAGTTATGTTAAACAATGTTGTTAAATTTGATGGTGGGGTTTAGAAACATTTGCTTACATTTGCCAAGTACCTTGGTCCTCATCTGATATGCCACATGATCAGTGTTTGATTTTCAATGCATCCCCAAACAAACTCACAGAGGAGTAAAGACTACACGGTGAGGTTTACATCAGACCCCCTACTGAGAATTCGATCCAATCAGGGGAAGGGGCCTCCTAGAGAGGGAGACTTCATTATTATGTCAGGCCTCTTCACAAGTGGAAAGCAATGCAGGAAGATGTTCCAGGTTTTGAGAAAGCGCAGGGGCCCAGTAGTCATCATCACCGATATGTATTTGACCTCAAAAATAATTCTATTCCACCTTTTATATGAAAATCATCTTTCATTGAACTACAATATTATTGGCATGATCCCTGGGAAGTCAAATCCAGGGGTTTTCAGATCAAAACCGGAAGTAATATTCAGGAGTTTTAGTCCTACAACATGGATTGGAAGTTGTTACAACCCGGGTCGACATGTTATGGCATGAATGGGATGGTCAATGTGTCAATTACTATTTCAGATGGTGAATTGGTAACCGTAAGCGCAGTGGCAACTGAAATGTGAATGATTATCATATGGGTTTGAAAGGATTGATGCGATGTTGTAGATTTAAATATATACAGCGATAGATTCAATGTGTACATTAACAGTTTTCCGGTGGGGCCACCGAGGATTGGAGTTTGCTGCAGGGAGATTGCTTAGGGTCAACATTATCATCAAGTCATGTCCCCGTTTTTGGCGAGCATCGTGATCGTGAGATTGGCCTATCATGAGACCCTCGTAGGCTGACAGAGTGGTTAGAGGGTCGTTTCTTTTCCACGATTGGCAAGCATTGATCCATTGGCTTTCGCTTCGGGCTCGACCGGAGACCTTTCGAATTGCTATTTTTAGCGCCTGCGCAAGCAGTGGGACCCCGCTATTTTAGCAGATGAGATTGGCGCCGCTCGGGATCACTTCAGTGTTCGTCAGCTTCAGACGGATCAGTCATCGGACGAATAACGAGGGAGATATTAATATTTAATTATATTAATTAAATATTAATTATTTGATGAATATAATATAAAGTTATAATTTTTATTTATAACTTAAGTGATTCTCATAAAGGGGGCGCCCAACATCAGGAAAGGGGCCATTTCGCATATTAAATTTATAATTTAATATTTGGCTGAGACTATTGCAAATAAAAGAATTAAAAGTTGAAATATATTAAAAATTCCCTATTATTAAGGAAATCGCACTTTTGTGCAATAAAGGGGTTTTGCATTGGTAAATGTGCCATTATGACATTTTTGAGAATCAGGAATTGATCAAGTCTTTGCCAGAGCACAGAGACCTTAGGGTTTCGTCTCGAAATCGTCGGAGAACGAGCCATCTCCTTCGAAGCAGTTCAGAGGATGTGAAATAACATCTGATTTATTGCCAGTTGAGAAATTTCTTCATGCAGGAGGAATTACAGAGCATCACAGTCGATACAGACATCAGGGATTATCATTTTGCAGAGCTTCAGCATATCTAATCCTTCAGAATAACTTCTATTCATAAAGGCGCAGATACTTGAGAATCGGGATAGTTCTGAGAAAGGGCCGTACAGAGTCATTTATTGCTGATTGCTGTAGGCCGTACTCCTGTACCTGGCCGTACTATCCAAGGGAAGCAATACTTAGGTTTTCAGAGAGTCATTTGTCCAGAAGATCACTTGCAGGCTGGGGCGCACCTCATACAGAGGTCCAGACATTAATTGAAGGAAGCCTATCAAACATTGAATGCTGCTCTGATCTGGCCGTACTTTGTACAGCAGGGCCGTACTGTTACTAAGTTGAATCTTTGCATATAAAACACATTTCTTCATAGAAGACTTCCAGAGGAGTTAGTCAGTGCAGGCGCCTAGTATTCAGAAGACTGGAAAGCTACAGAGGAAACCGTACTTAATTAATTTATTTGCTGCTGTATTTCCTGGCCGTACCAGTCAGCTTTCAGGCCGTACCAGCTTGAAGGGAGGCGTCCTTGAGTCTCTGGAGAAAACGCCTTGTTCAAGATCATCTCTCATCATTTGTCAAAGGCGTCTAATCTTGGAGGACATATTTGAAGCACCAGACGGGAGGAGAAACCAATTCCATCATTCAGCCGTACCAGTTACAGCAGCATATTGATTGCAAATAAGTTTTGCCAGGTTTTTAATAAATTCCATTATTCTTGCTTGCATGCATCTGGGTTATTTTGTAATCTTTATAGTAAATCAAATAAAGTCTGGCATGCTCATTTACACTAAATTCTCTGGTCATTTAGAGTGGATCTGTTTATTTGTATTTATTACAAGTACTTGCAAAAATCGCTATATTGTATTTAATGCTCAAAACCCTAGAAACAGTCAAAACTATAAAGCATCAGAAAAGTCAAACAAACAAGTCAGAGTTCGAGAAAAGGGGAAACCAGGGGTTTCTACAGTGGTATCAGAGCTAAATCCTGCCATCCTGAGGGTTTAGCCATCTTCTGCAGCCGGAACAGTTTGGGTCTTATCAGGTATTTATTTATTCAGGCGAGCTTTGGTTGACAGGCAACCGGGTTCGATCTGGCAGCCGGGAAACATGGCTGACAGAACTGACAGGAATTACAGGACTGATAGAACAGTTGATCTTAGAACAGAGACTCCTTACAATAACAGAGATCAGAACCGTGCGGAGGTCTTGCATGCACTCAGAGAACTTAGTGCAGGTCAACGACGGTCAAATGGTGTATTACAGCAGGTGGCAGTTGCACTTCAGAGACTGGATACTCCGAGGAGATCGTCACCACCTCGTGACGATGACAGAAGTGTTACAGGTTCGCGGAGAGCTCCTAGGTCAGTGTCACGGACAGCGGATAGGCCTACGAGGCCCACCTTCACGAGACAGGAGCCCGTTGAGGATATATCAGGTGAAAGGTATGAGGGTTTGTTCGCCGGCACACTCAGGGCAGCGAACAACGAGTGGCAGTTAGAAGCACCTGAGATTAGTGGGAGGATTAACATTGACAGGACACCGCAGAGCACAGATGGAGAAGTGATTAGCATGTTTCGGGAGTATAGCAATCTACCTCAGAAGATTAAAGAGAAACTTTCTTTCGTGAGTTACGTGGATGTGCACCCGAGTCTTTGCCATAAGACGGAGTTCGAAAAACAGAGATATCTCACTACAGCTCGTGAGTTGTTTACACCTGGGAAAGATAGAGAATCTACATCTGATGATTATACAATTCTTCATGAGAGTGATTTGATATCTTCAGTCTCTTATGAAGTAGGCAGAAATTTGTGTGAAGAATTTGATCGAAGTGCTTATTTGATCCATAAGCACACTAGCACAACTTCGGGTAATGGCTTACTTACATCGTCCTTGCATGAGATGACCCGAGAAATTTCGGCCCTGAAGACCACTTCTGATTTTTATAACAGCGATGGTGAAACTTTGCGTGAGCATGATATAACAGCTGTTTCAGAGGTGCAAAGTAACCCTATGGAGTCGTCACGTGAAGAGATTCCAGAGTTGGGTACTACAGATGCAGTTGGTATTGAGGATTTATGTTATGACGAGTCTGATTTTCCGGATCAGACCTTTGAAAACCAGCTAGAGGATTCGTATGTTGACACGGAATCCCAGGATCATGCGTTGGATGAGCATGCAGTCACTGTTGGAGTAGAAGCGTGTGAGGATACTGTCAGACCAGCAACTTCTACCGTACCAGTTGAGCCATCCTTCGAGGTACAGAGCAGCAGTACCTTAGATGTTGAGGTGTGCATGGTTGAGAGCACACACGATGCTGCAGATCATGAGGAGAGTGATGACGGATCAGCGTCATATCATAGTGCATATGGTGAACCGGAAATCTTGTATGGGGGTCGTGAGTTTCAGAATCCTCATCATTTGGTTGGGCAACTACATGTGGATGACACTATGATTACCACCGCCCTTGAGCATTTCGACGTTGCTCGTCAGATGTTGACTACCTACAGTTGGAGTCCTTCTTCGACAGATGAGCACAGTGAGAGTGGTTTTTCCCTTGCAGTGATACATGCACTCCGAGAAGCAATTGGAACGATGAAACAAAACTATCTAAAACTACTAGCAGACAGAGATTTCCTTCTCGAGTGGGATTGCATTTGTTATGATGCATGGCGGGGAAAAGAGGAGCGGATCGATGAGCTCACTCATGAGCTTGAGGTGACTGCGAATTCATTGCAGAGCACCCAGTTGGCTCTTCGGGAGTCACAGTTACAGATTGAGAGGCTTACCGTGGCGTTGAGGTTAGCACAGTCTTCACCACCTTTGGACATCGTGCAGTCTTGCATGGCAGTGGTTGGTGAGGAGTATACACCCATGGTTCATAGCAGTGTAGGAGATGTTGAGGATGAGGTTACCTCCATCTCGGTCACAGGATCAGTTGATACAGATAGGATGAGTGCACTCGATGAGAGTTGCAGTGAGCCACGCATTGCACCCGGTTCTCATGAGACTAGTCCCGCGATAGGTGATGCAGGGCAGATCGTTGATAGTTCCTGTGACATGGTTGTTGATACACTGGAGAGTTGTGTGACAACCCTTGATACTTGTCCATCTTCACAGCAGATATTCAGAGTCTCATCCAGTTGGGAGATTGGTACTTGTGTTGATTTGTTTCCCTCTCCTGGAAGCGAATCAATCTTTTCATTTGATACAGTTGACTATGGTCGGCAGCTCGTTGAGCCTAGTCAGGAGTACAACTCAGAGTATTATTCTAGCGATTCAGAGATGGATGATTCCGATCAGGATAGCGTGACTGTGCAGTTTGTAAACAATCCATTGTTTGAATTTGATGGTGGGGTGATCTATGATAACCCACTCTTCGAGTTGGATGCCGATAGTACTCTTGACATTAGTTCTGAGTTGGGTGATGATCGTAGTGTTTGGGATTGTTGCAGTGCATCGCAATTCCAAACCAAACTCACAGAGGAGTTCAAAGAGGTGTACACGGTGAGGAGTGCTTACAGTTTTGTCTTTGACCCACCGCTACATGATTCATATTCGATGCACAATACGGGCGCACAGGGTGATTCTCTCGGTTCAGTTGAGGGGAGTACTTCCTTATTGTGTGCAGAGTTACCATCTTCACAAGATGGAATTAGCGGATGCAGGTACGTGTTCCAGCAGTTTGTGGGGTATTACTTGCAGGGGCCGCAGTCAGTCATCTATCATGCCGATATGTATTTGACAGGGCTTGATAATTCTATGTCGCAGACTTTTCATATGAGTACATGGTTTCAGGGCGACTATGGTATTAGTTGGCATGATGGCTGGGACAGTTATTACATCCATGAGGGTTTAGCAGAGGACAGGGAGAGATTCCGGACAGTAGATGCTTCTAGGAGATTTTATCTCTACATGACGGATGGATGTGGATTCAGATTGTATTGGGATCCCGGTGGCGACAGCTTTGGCATCGAGTATGGGATGGGTCCCAATGGGTCACTTCACTATTCTCAGCATGGTGAAGTTGGAGACCGTAGAGCGCAGTGGCAGCCTGAGAAGGACCGTCACGACAGATTTTCACTCTGGGTTTGGGATCCAGGCATTGATTGCGCAGTTGAGATTGATGATGCTACAGGAGATAGTTCGAGATGTGTGGGACATTACACAGTTTTCCTTTTGGGGCCTTCCGAGGATTGGAGTTTGTTTGCAGAGGAGATTGCTTGGGGTCAAGCAATTTTAGGGAGGGCGGACTGCCATGTCCCCGTTTTTGGCGAGCATCAGTGATCGTGAGATTGGCCTATCATGAGACCCTCGTAGGCTGACTGAGTGGTTAGAGGGTCGTTTCGGCGCTTGGCTCAGCGTCAGATTGGCAGTATTGATCCATTGGCTTTCGTTTGGGCTCGATCGGAGACCTTTTTCGAGTACTTACTTGTGAGTTCCCCGAGAATTAATGGGACCCTTTATTTTTAGTGATATGAAGTTAGCGTTAGGGATCGCCCAGGTGTTAAATTGACTTGACGGATCGGTCCTTCCGGACGAATAACGAGGGAGATATTAATATTTAATTATATTAATTAAATATTAATTATTTGATGAATATAATATAAAGTTATAATTTTTATTTATAACTTAAGTGATTCTCATAAAGGGGGCGCCCAACATCAGGAAAGGGGCCATTTCGCATATTAAATTTATAATTTAATATTTGGCTGAGACTATTGCAAATAAAAGAATTAAAAGTTGAAATATATTAAAAATTCCCTATTATTAAGGAAATCGCACTTTTGTGCAATAAAGGGGTTTTGCATTGGTAAATGTGCCATTATGACATTTTTGAGAAACAGGAATTGATCAAGTCTTTGCCAGAGCACAGAGACCTTAGGGTTTCGTCTCGAAATCGTCGGAGAACGAGCCATCTCCTTCGAAGCAGTTCAGAGGATGTGAAATAACATCTGATTTATTGCCAGTTGAGAAATTTCTTCATGCAGGAGGAATTACAGAGCATCACAGTCGATACAGACATCAGGGATTATCATTTTGCAGAGCTTCAGCATATCTAATCCTTCAGAATAACTTCTATTCATAAAGGCGCAGATACTTGAGAATCGGGATAGTTCTGAGAAAGGGCCGTACAGAGTCATTTATTGCTGATTGCTGTAGGCCGTACTCCTGTACCTGGCCGTACTATCCAAGGGAAGCAATACTTAGGTTTTCAGAGAGTCATTTGTCCAGAAGATCACTTGCAGGCTGGGGCGCACCTCATACAGAGGTCCAGACATTAATTGAAGGAAGCCTATCAAACATTGAATGCTGCTCTGATCTGGCCGTACTTTGTACAGCAGGGCCGTACTGTTACTAAGTTGAATCTTTGCATATAAAACACATTTCTTCATAGAAGACTTCCAGAGGGGTTAGTCAGTGCAGGCGCCTAGTATTCAGAAGACTGGAAAGCTACAGAGGAAACCGTACTTAATTAATTTATTTGCTGCTGTATTTCCTGGCCGTACCAGTCAGCTTACAGGCCGTACCAGCTTGAAGGGAGGCGTCCTTGAGTCTCTGGAGAAAACGCCTTGTTCAAGATCATCTCTCATCATTTGTCAAAGGCGTCTAATCTTGGAGGACATATTTGAAGCACCAGACGGGAGGAGAAACCAATTCCATCATTCAGCCGTACCAGTTACAGCAGCATATTGATTGCAAATAAGTTTTGCCAGGTTTTTAATAAATTCCATTATTCTTGCTTGCATGCATCTGGGTTATTTTGTAATCTTTATAGTAAATCAAATAAAGTCTGGCATGCTCATTTACACTAAATTCTCTGGTCATTTAGAGTGGATCTGTTTATTTGTATTTATTACAAGTACTTGCAAAAATCGCTATATTGTATTTAATGCTCAAAACCCTAGAAACAGTCAAAAACTATAAAGCATCAGAAAAGTCAAACAAACAAGTCAGAGTTCGAGAAAAGGGGAAACCAGGGGTTTCTACATCAAGCCATGAGTTGGTGTAAGGTGGATGTATTTAAGTCGTAACCTTGGTCATATCTCATTTTATAAAATAATTGTAAGCAAGTCAACTATAATTATTTATCAACATCCTCCTTCTGAAGATGTGAAATTAACTCTTGGAGTGCACCTTATGTGATAATAAATGAAAATTAATATTAAAATTGATAATAATATCTATAACCTAAAGTCCATCGATTTAAAAATAAAAGTAATACTTTAAGCTGATGGTTTAATAATAAGGAAAATAATAAATTCAAGTTGGGTGACAATAAATTTGGGAGGTGGTAACTCCCGCCACCCTACCACCATTTCTTGCTTAAAAACGTCCAAGAACATGCGGACAGCCACTCACACTGGGTATCTTGGCTCGGTGGTATTGGGAGTAATCATCTGGTAATCGACATTCTATCGGGCTTGGGCTTTCTCATTCAAAATTTTATTGCTTTTGCATTTTCTGCATCATTCTGAATCGGCTTTCGCTTGAAACTCAATCCTTCTTCATTCGACTGCAATTTCCATCTTTCTCTAGGAGGCTACTCTCTTTCTTGGCATCGATTGGAGTTAGTTTGCTTCTTTTCCTTCATCGTCTAGCATCTGCATTTCAGTTTTGGTTTCTTGTTGACATCTTGGTCGAACGATTTCATGTTGATTACACCCTTTGATTCTTGGCAGATAAGCGCAATCTTTTCTTCCATGGAGTACGCATCTAATATTCTCTCTCAGGCAGCGAAGAATCTCTTGTCACCATTGCAGCTAGCTGATTGTTGTTGGAAGTCACCAAGAATTTGCTAAGCTCGCATTGTCTAGCCAGGCATGTTTTTGTGCAACGACTTAGAATTTCCAATCATGTGTTTTCATTTATCTTTCTCTTATCTTGAATGAATTAGAAAGTGAAGAGAATGTGAATTTAAGCATATCAAGCTAAATGATATAAACATCTAAAACTCTGCAAATTTTCTTTAACTTTGCAAAATGAATATCTATCCTCCTGTGCGATCCAGCTGAGACCACTTATCTAGTTTTCCTAGATTTAATAGTGTCTTTCTCTTTATATTCCTAGAGGTGGAAACTTTTCGTACCTGTGATGTTTGATTTTGGGTCAGACTCTGCAAATTGTTCTTGGGCCATAGTTGAAACAAAATTGAACTGAGCAAAGTTCTAAACGGAGATTTAAATAAGAATTCTATTCCTCTTGAAAGTAAGGAATGAACATTTGCAAATTATTTTAGAGGATTGAGATCTTGAACTAAGCTAACAAACCACTTTCCCTTCTTTGTAATTTTGAAGCAGCATCTTCATTTGTTGGTTAATAAATGTAATAAGACGAATCTTTGAAATTATAAACTTAATGGGTTAAGAAATATCATGTCGAGCAAGGGTGAGAGTGTTGACGGCACAAGTGTACCTTTAATAATAAAATCCTTGGTCAAGGTTATGATGCTTAGATTAAGCATTTGTCAACTATCATGAACCAGATATACACCTAGTCAGAATGATTCTTCTAGTTAGAAGTAACCTATAGTGAAGGATTGACCAGGTAGTATAGGTTCTTGACACCAGGCTCAGATGGCATGATGATATGTGATCCTTTGTTGATTACCCTCGAGAAGGGTCGGGTTTCTTCAGTTGAAGAAACACGAGAGACCAGTAGGTCTTTGGTTGGGCGAAAAAGCCCTTGGTGATATTTATTTTTCCCTTGATGATAAAGTCTTGCTCAAGCATTCCAGCAAGAAGCCTTCAAACTGTACTTTCTTGTAACTCTTCTCTCTTAATTTCAGTTATAAATACTTTAGCATGTTATTTCATAGTTGTAATTAATACTCTTTACATTTTGAAAGCAAAGAAAAGTTAGTTATTGTTCTACTGTGATTTCGGTTCTATGTATACAGTTATTTGTTTTCTTTTCAGCAAAAATTGAAAACTAAAAATTAATTGATGATTTGATTATGATGTAATTAACTCAAATTGTTTATCTTTTCCATTCAAAATTGCAAGGAAACCCTAGGATGAAAACTAGTTATTTACATTTCAGCTACAACTGGTAGTTAGTTTCCTTTCTTAAACTGAAGATTAGATAGAGTGTTACAAAAGTACTCTGGAGTCATTCCAATAGCAGCCTATTAAGTTGCCAATTTGAAGATGAGCAAATGAGAGTCAAAATGAAACTTTATAAAGAGTAAGAGGGAAATTAGGGAAACTTTAGATTTAAACACTTTTCCCTCCAATTCCAACTCCGTCCTCATGAACCTTTTTAAAATTTAATAATTAAAATGCCTTATACCTTCCTTGGGCATCCAAATGCTCATAAGGAAACTATTTCGCTTTTGTTGCCTTCTAAAAAATGTTAAGTTATAACATTAGGCTCCATGGTGCTTTTTACGATGACCACCAACCCCTTCACTTAAGTTATAAAGTTATTTTATAAAAATAACTTATGTGATTGATAAAAGGCAAATATTAAATAATCCAGCCTTAGACTCACCAATGCCACCTTAGGAATAATACTGCTAAAGCAATATGGGCTTGGGACCAGTTAACCGAAATAGACTTGCTACATAGCAACTGCTAAAAATAGTAAGTACTCTCCAAAACACAAACTGGCACAAAACTGAAGTTCACTGAGATTCCCTGTGGCTTACTATAAATAGTAAGCACTGCAAACTGGCCACTGCTATAAATAGAAAGTCCTACCGAAAACCAACACTGAGCTCAATGTTGACATTGAGTCCCCTAACCAACTCCAACTAGCCTACGGGAACTCTAGAATAGGCTACTTGACAACCCCATTGCTCAAGTGCGAGAAGGGGACATTACATTGAATGATTTGATGCTTGAAAGATTTGATAATTGAATTACGAATTGATTGATCTTTTTCTCCTTCCTTGCTTTCATGGAATCATCTCCATATATATATCTTTTAATAGAAGAGTCACACCCTTTCTTAGATCATCACTACTCTTGGGAACATAATTTAATTTACTTGCAAAGTCACATAATGTTCTATTACCAATTGATTGATTGGATGATGTTATGGATGTCCTCAAATGAGATGTTGATACGCGAGCATCTAGGGGTACTAGCAATCTTGCATCACCAAAAATATTGCTAACTTATTTTTCGTTCATTTTCAATAAGGGCTTGGGGTTAGGAGAATAAATATTTTCATTTGCAACTTTGTAATTTCCCTTGGGGTGAAATTGTAATTGTAATTTTCGTGGGAATTATGCATTTATAAATATTTTCTAAGGCAAAATTGGGAAAATACCCCTCTTGGGCGTTCCATTCTTGGTGGGGTGCAATAGGCTTCCCCAGTTCTGATTTAGTTTTTTCCAATACTCATAAAGGTGTTGTTGATGGAATGAATTTTTTCAGTAGACATGGGTCATTTTGCTTGAATTTTGAATGAATGCAAATACAATCAGAATATTCGTGAACATGCATGAACAAATACAGAAAACAGTAGTTTGTAACATAAATTACCATAGCTGTATTTAGAGCTTTCCAAAGTAACAGTGATCAGGTGTACATGAGATGAACATTATAAATCTCATATAATAACAATAAACCCAGATTCAGAGTTTTCCATACATAGGGAGCTACATGAGCATACAAACTGGTTTACTCACTGCTTTTTGCCAGGCCCAGCTACAAGTGTTGGTAATGAGTCAATGCAAAGAGAGGCCTCTTCCGAGAACTTCCAGAAAACGTATCAAATGCCTCAATGGATAGTCGCAACACAGCAATAAAGATTCTCGATTTTTATCTGGACCACTACAAGTACTAAATCTCACACCCACGTTTAGATATAATCCTTTGCAGAAATGACCACTTCTTGAATGATTTCTAATCTTTGATTATAATCAACAACACCTGTGATCAAGAAGTCATTTAAACGTCGGACTGGGAGGAACAATAGCTCTAGGATCTCCATCTTCTAACCAAGCCGTTACCACCAGTGCGGACGGTAGAAATCCCGACAAGCAAGAGTGATGACGGAAATTCGAGTTGAGTCCTGTTTAAACGTTTTTTCCTTGAGTCCCATGATTTGTCAATACCCGGCTGTTCAACAAAATCCCTCCTTATCTAATCAATTAAACAAACAAACCTTCATCATACAGTGCGAGTTCCCTTCAGATATCGATCACAACTAATCCCGAATGATCAACTATTGTGCTAGCTTGGTAAATTATAGAAGTGCATTTTCAACACCAAACATCGACACTATGAATCCCATCCAAGAGATATAGGAATTATAAGATAGACAATACCAATTAAAATTTCTCAACATATCAAACATGTTGCCCTGGATGCATTTCTCAGCACCGAGGACCACATCCTCTACCAAAGCCCATGATTCAAGTAGAGTCCCAGAAAACCACTTTCAGCCAAACATAAGAAAAAAACCTGCATAACCTTTCTCTCCACCTCCCCATCGATACAAACCTCCAACCGAATGTAACTGCCCAGACGTTACAGATTCCTTCTTGAAACTCAATTATTAAATCCACTCCAAATAAAAATACAATGTTTTTCCAACACATAGTGCCCAAAGATAAATTAAACTTCTTTTTTTCGAAGTCACCTTATATCTCCTAATATAATAATTTAATGCTTTATTAAAATCAACTATAGCATCGAGCATTAATTTATTTTAAACCCCTACTTACTAGAAAATAAGAGGGGGCATTACATGGGGACCACTTGCGGTGCATGTGCTTGCATATTAAATTGTATGCCTTGCATGCAATTGCATGTTTGTGCCACAAGCTTTGCATGTTGTTGCATGTCTGTATTTGGAGCCATCAGAGCCGTCGAGAATCAAAGGTGTTATAATTGACCAAATTTGATTGGCCATGGTTTAGGTGTGCCCATGTGAAGGCCATGTGAGCATTGAGTAATTTTATTATTTTTATGATTATTTCTCCAAATGGGGGGCATGGGTTTTCCGAGGTGTTTTTCTTGTGGTTTTCTCATTCTAAAACTTCTATATTATGATACCTTGGCATTTGGGGAGATGGCTTTGGGAGTTTTAGTAGGTGAGATGGGGAGATGCTGCCGGATTGAAGAGAGGATTTGAAGACTCCATTGTTGCAGATTTCTATTTGCATAAAAACCCGTGTTTTAGGGAGGTAGTGAGCTCCACGTTTTGGGAGATAGTGAGCTAGTGAAGTTTGCGTGAAAGGAACTTGAGAGCTTCAGCTGAAAGAAGATTGAAAGAGACCAAAAAGAAATTTCTGTTGTAGGTTTGAAGGTGTGCTACAGCAGCAAGAAGATTGATGATTTCATGGTTTGTTTGCAGCAGTGATTTCTAATGGTGAATGCAGGTTGAAGGAGCTAGAATCAAATGAAAGAAGAGAGATTGAGTGAAACCATTTTGTATTTGATTTTTGCTGTCATATTTTAGTCTCATATCAGATCTGTCATGTTTTTCATCAACCCATATGGCTACGAAACAATGTATTTTCAAAAATGCTTTCTTGTTATGTAATTGAAAGAGATTTTGAATGAACAAAAAAGAACACTTCTTGCAGATTTTTGTGTTGTTTCAAACCATTTCTAAGTTGCATTTTCAGATTGTTGTATGTGAATATGGGTTGGTTTCCCTTTTTATCAAATGTTCTCCTTATTATATCTCAAGTTTGAGTGAGTCACACCTCTCACCACTATTGCCATTGCATTAGTTACAACCCTTCATCGTTGCATTTGGGGAATCTAAGTTACCATTCCACCCCTTGGGGTCCTTGAGTCCTGGTCTGGTCCAACCTGGGTGCGGGTTCGGCCCCCTGCGGGTTCAGACAAGGTCTAGACAACAAACTGTAGGTCTGGCCCTACCAAACCCGGGCGGTCCTGTAGTGAATTTTTGCCCCTCACACACCTAGGTGGCATATTTCGAATTTTTTTGGCATAAAAATATTAAATAAAGCCTCCCAACCCTAAAATGATGTCCACCATGAAGGTTTGTGTGGCTTTGAAGGTCTTAATTTGAGTCTTATTGTGAATGCAAAATGATGTATGCCATGAAGGTTTGTGTGGTTTTGGAGGTCTTAATCTGGACTTGGTAGCGGGGGCTCTGCCCCTCAACCCCGCCATGTACCGCGACAAGGAGCATGCCGGGGACGCTGCCCCCAAACCCTGCGAGGGGCACTGCTCCTCAACCCCACTCCCTCATTGGGGGCGCTACCCTCAAACCCCTGTGAGGGGCATTGGCCCTCAACCCCAGTTGGGGCATTGTCCCCAAACTCCCATTGGATTCATTTGATTTTCCATGTACTCTCCAAGTCCAAGTTTCCAAGTTTGCCTACAAGTCTTCATCTATAATATCGTCATCCAATTGGACAATCTTCCCTAGTGCTTACCTGCAAGGAGAAATGCAGCAATGTAGTTAATTTTAATATATAACATATGTCATGATATTCGAGTTTGACTAATTGACATTCTAATGTTTTTTATTTTTATGATGATTTTGTTTGTTATACAATATATGATGCTATGTGTAGTGTTTTGAACTTAATTACTGTTGTAAATATGTATATATTTTTTATTTTATAAGTTTTTGTATGGATGAACCCAAAACAAACCCAGCCCCAAAAAATTTTTTGATCCAATCTGTTAACCGAACCCTAGAACCCGAACCAATAACTTAGTGGAGAATAATAATTTAATTTTAAATAAGTTAGTTTGCTAGCACTGCTGTCTATTGCTAACGCCACTTTATTATTACATTAATTGCATTGGAGATGGGCACTATCTTTAAGTAACTTAGTTGCTGATCATGTTTTTTTTAAAGGCTGCAATCAGGTATTTGGCACGGGGGGGCCATGACAGTGGAACATTTCTTATGCCAAATAAATCCTGTTGTTAAATACCAATTCGTTGGTATTTGCTTTAACCATTGAATAGTGCTTTGTTTTGATTCATATTTTTATTCAATTCCATCAGAATAAACCTTGTGGTGAGATAAGAACATACAGTTTTCTGCCCCTACCTTCCAGATCAAAAAGACAGGCCTGAATTGTTTTCAAGCATCTTGTTTACATGCAAAACCTCCAAAAGATAATTTATACAATGCGCATTAGTAGCAATCTAATTTATTTGTTTTAGATTCTAGAAGTGGATTAAATCAGGGAGCTTCCTCTACAAATTTGAAGAGAAGACTTCCTCACACACTGTTCTAGTTTGAGTTGTCTTGAAAAGAACAAATTAAAATGCATACAAGCTAGACTTGAGACAAATTTAATTCAAAAATACACTAGAACTTGACAATGTTTTGTTTATCGTATTGGCCTTGAATTTCAAGTTTTTAAAATTGGCACTTCAAAATGATTAACATACTTGCATAGATGTCAAGCATATGCATTGTATTTTAATAGAGTACTGAAATTTCCCAGTTATAGGGTGCACATCAAATGATTTGAAAATCAATGGTCCACTGAAATAGTAATCTTCATCACATTCCTGATTACTCTCATTGGCTGAAGGAACGAGTGTTCTTATTGAAACCAAGATTTATTTGACTCAAAAATTGTGACAAACTAATTGAGAATCATTAGTTTTTAGAAGGAATTACACAGAACTTAATGGTGTGGATTGTGGTTGCCAAATACTAGGTATTGGACATGTTGATAGCAAAATTTTGAGAAATATAAGTGTGTGTCATCTATACCACAAGCTATTAGTGAGGTGATATTATTGTTTCATCCTTAGACTATAGGATTAAAATAATGCTAATGCCATGTCCTTTTTGTCCCTCGGCCATCTCCTGAAATTGAAATAAAAAAGGCATTAAAAGATGTTTACGAAAATTTCTGCAAACCAATGATGGCTATGGGATATTTCCAACCCATCCCCATGTCCCAGAAACATCTCCTATAGAGGGCAGGGTCTGAAAATGTAGGGGATGCATCCCCAAGACACATAGCTTCTAACAAATTGTGCGAGGGTTGGCTCGCAATTTTACCTTCATGTTACTCAAGTTTTGACTGTTGCAAGGAGGATGATGCAGGAGCATCCAGGGGTGCCAGGCAATCCTGCATCCCCAAAAATATTTTAACTTTTATTTCTTGAGTTTTGTTTTGATTTTTTTTTGTTGCAGGCACAAATTAATGAAATTCTCAACTCCTCCAGTATAAAAGAATTTGGTGATGGTTGTGGGAAAAATCAATTGTTAATTTGATACATCATTTTAATGTTTTTAAAATTGTTACAAACTGTTAATTTGCCAAAAGGCCAAATCCCATGCCCAAGCCTGTGAGTGGGCATTTAATGGGAATTGTAACTCTTTTTTAAAAAATAATAATTTATATTTTGTTAAAAAAAAATGGGAATGCAGGGTATTGGGGAAGTGGTGTGAGTGGATTGTAAGGTGGGAAGACAATTTTTAAATTGTCATTGAATGCATATGCCAAGAAGAGAAAAAAAACCCACGCCAAGAAAGGAGTCGGGGGCATTCAGAAGGTTTGACTGGAAGAAGGAGATTGTCAGAAGTCGTGACTGTAAAAACCAGTCTCATTAAAACATGCATAACTTTCTCATTTCCAAACGAAATTGAGAAATTCAAAATATGTCAGAAAGCTGGGAAGGAGGAGCACAAACCCAGAAACCATTCGAAAAAATTCATTGTAATGAAATAGCAGTGGTATGAAGACTATGACGGGTTTAGTTTTCTTGTTGCAATACGAATTAAACTTGATGTTGTTTGTTGGCTTTGAAATTCAATAAAAGAGCATGAGTTTGTTTACTGTTTATGTGGTGGATTATGAGTTTGTTTGTGAGCAGAGAGTCTCTACATATGACGTCTTGAGCAATTGTTTGTGATTTGTGGGTGGGTTTCAACATGCATTTGGGAGTCCCACTTGCATCAGAGGAGGAGAGATTTCCATTGTGCAGAGACCATTTGCATGTGTTTGGAGCTTACTGAACTTATTGTAAGGGTAAATCGTCCTTGTGACATTGTAAGAGCTTGTAATTGACTGAATATTAGTGGCATGGGGAGCAAAAGGTCACTCTTCCAGATTTTTCTTCCCTTTTCAGTGTTTCTCAAGTTGTATTTGCATGGTTGAACGATGGCACTGCGTGAGGCCACGGCCTGCATGAGGGCTCGGCCCTCTCTGCATGCTCCTTCTCTGCCCTGCGTTCTTGGCTGGGCTGCTTCTTCGTGTGGGTGGGATTTGTTTGGGTGGGTGGGGTGCGGTATTTCTCTCGGGGCTCTCTCTTCTCCTGGCGTGGGGTTTCGGCTGGGGCAGAAGCCTTCTTCTTGGTGGAGTCTCCTTGCTGCAGGTGTTCTCTCTGCGGGCCGCTACTTTTGAGTAGGGTGTGCCTCTCCTTTGGTCTGTTCCATTCCTTGTATGGGCTCCAGAGGTGTGGCTTTCTTTTTGCTTTCACAAAGCTGGGGATTCAAATTTGCATGGCTCACGGGGAGTCATTCGGGGTCAAATCCCCGTTGGATTTTCATGCTGCTTTTGGGGCCTCGCCTCCAAATCGTTCTCCGACAATTATTAATAATAGTTTGTTTACAAATGCACCAAGTAATGATGGATTTGTCCACGCTGGTGGATCTCGTATTTCGAAGACAAATGGATGCCTTGAACGCTCTCAGGAAAGGCCGGTGCTGGTTATTCAACCTGAATCAATTGCGGAGGACATTGAGTATTTCTCAAAACATGCTTTTCTCTGCAAATTTTTGGGAATGAGGGTTTCGCTCCAATTTCTGGAATCATGGGCTCATCGTTCTTGGTCCCCGAGGGTGAGATGGAAATAATGTTGTTAGCTAACAACTACTTCATGGTGACATTTAATTGCATGATGGATCGTAACAGAGTTTTTGAAGGTGGGCCTTATTTCCACAACCAGGTTGGGCTCTTCATTAAGCCATGGCATGCGGGTTTTGATCCTTTGGAGGAGCTTCTGAATCGGGTGCCGATTTAGGTTCACCTCCCGAGATTTCTAGTGGAATTTTGGCGCAATGACATTTTGCATCGCATTGCCTCATTACTGGGAAAACCAGTGGGTCCTCAACAAACTCTGGACAAAAAGGTAATGACTTTTTCCCGTATTTGTGTTGAAATGGATTTAAATATCCCAATCCCAGATTCTTTGGAAATTCGTGCGGGTTCTTGCTCTTGGGTGCAACAGCTTGACTACGAGACTTTGCCATTTTGTTGTCGTCTTTGTCGTGAGTATGGGCATTTGCAGAGAAGATGCCCGAAGTTTAAAACTCCAGGGAATCTGGCAGCCCAACCTTTTTGCAATCCATCAAAGGTTGATAAGGGTAAGGAACCTGTGCCGGGTGAGGCTATGGATGCTGAAGGTTTTATTCCAGCCAAGGCTCGTAATAAGAACTGAGGCCAAAAGAGGACTTTTAAGGATCGCCAGGATGGAGATTCCTGTAACAGATTTGAGGTGCTTGATGACCTTGGTCATCAGGAGGTAAATCCAGGTTTGTTGACTTTGGATCAGGGGGCTTCAAAAGGGGTTCAAGAAGACATTTTACCAGAGTGCGTCCAAACTTCTCAAGAATTGGAGGTTATTCAATTGGAATCGAACCGAAGTATGGTAGTTCATGGGAAGGCTGAACCTACAGTGGAGACAAAGGTGGGCGAAGGGGGGCTCTCTAGCCCATTGGAGAAAGCGGGAGCGGGCTTGGTAAAAGGTAATAAGGCTTCTCCCTCATTGGGAATTCTCCAGAAGGACCTAAAGAAAGGGATGGTGGAGAAATCTTCTAAAGTAGGGAGAAAGAAGGATTTGGAGAAATTGAAATTGATGGGGGAGTCTCTGGTGGAGGCTGGGTCAATAAAGACTCTGGAGTCACATTTTTCCAATCCTCCAAAATGATTGTCCTCTCCTAGAATGTGAGGGGCTTGAACAATGGCCCTAGACAAGAAGTTCGTGATTTGTTGCATTCACGTTCTCCTGATATTCTTTTTCTTCAGGAGACTAAGTTATCGGTTGATGGTATGTTGGGTATGATGCCTAAGTTGTGGGTGCGGGGAAATTGCCAGTGTATTGGGGCTCATGGTAGTGCTGGTAGGGTGGCCTGTCTGTGGAATCCAGTGAAGGTTTGTCCTCTTTGGTGGGTGTCCTCCAGGTCTTCCATCTCGGTGGTTGTGTCAAATCTGGAGTTGGGGGAAACTATTCTTCTCTCAAACATCTACGCGCCTACTGATTTTTCTGGTAAGAAGTTATTGTGGTCTCATATTTCTTATGTTCAGAGCCTAGCTCCTCTATTCCCTTGGATTGTTGCTGGGGATTTCAATGCTATTATTGAGATTGATGAGAAGTAGGGGGGTGTTGCAAGATTGGAACCCTCAGCTTTCCTTTTTCGTGATAACATCTTTGCTTTGAACCTGGTTGACATTAAGCCTCGAAATGGGAAGTTTACTTGGAACAATAGGAGATTGGGGGAGAACCGTATTGCCGAGAGGCTTGATCATTTCTTAGTGTCCAGTTTCTGGGTTGGTGGAGGGTTGTCTTCTAGCTCTGAGATTCTGGATTGGAGGGGTTTAGATCACTGGTCTATTAAGTTTTCTGCTTCTTCTGCTCGGGTGGCTCGGTCCCCTTCTTTCAAGTTCCAGCTTATGTGGTTAAGAGATTCTTCTTTGCAGGTGCATATGGATGACTGGTGGTGGAGGGGGAGACCTGCTTTTGGTATTTCCATGTACTCTTTTTCTAAGATTTTGTAGTTTATAAAATATCAACTCAAAAGGTGGAATAGGCAGCACTTTGGCAATATTTTCCATGCTAAGGTTGAGGCTCAAGCTGGATTGGATGTCATCACTCGGGAGATAAGGGAGTTTGGACTTTTTGAGGATTTACTCAGGGAGGAAGCCTGGGCTCGGAAAGTGTTGGAGGAGTGTGAGTTGCGCGAGGAAATTTTCTGGAAGCAGAAGGCTAGAGTTGAGTGGTTACAGGAGGGTGACAGAAACACTACTGTTTTCTTCAACTCGGTGAAGGCTAGGAGACATGGTAACTCTATGCCTGTTCTAGTGAATGACAGGGGTGAGCATCTGTCTTCCTTGCAGGATATATCTAGAGAAGCCTCAGAGTTCTATTCTTTGTTATTTCAGGAGGACTCTCAGGATGTTACGGAGGAGGAAAACCATGTGCTGTCTTGTATTCCCTCTTTGGTCACTAGGGTGATGAATGAGCATCTTTTGAGTGATGTCTCACTGGAGGAATTAGAGGGTATTGTGTTTGAGATGAAGAAAGGGAAAGCCCCAGGTCCTGATGGGTTTCCTGTTGAATTTTATCAAGAATTTTGGGACATTATTAAGTTGGACCTATTGGAGGTGGTGCGCAAGTCTCAGAAAAACAAGCAGATGCTTCGTGCTTTAAACTCTACTTTCCTTGCTCTCATTCCCAAATGTGAAGGGGCGGATCATCTGAGTCTGTTTCGGCCTATTTCTCTTTGTAATGTGGTGTATAAAATTATCTCCAAGCTGATAGCTGATAGGTTGAAGCGGTGGCTCAGTGGGATTATCTTTGAGGAACAAAGTGGTTTTGTGGAGGACCGAAAAATATTGGATGGGGTGGTCATTGCTACGGAGACCATTCATTCAATGGCCTCCTCAAAAGAAAAGGCTATGTTCATCAAGCTTGACATGGCAAAGGCTTATGATAGAGTGAGGTGGTCCTTTTTGAGGAAAATTCTTAGTGCTTTTGGCTTTGCTGAGGGATGGATCCAGTGGGTGATGAGCTGCGTTACCTCCACTTCTTTCTCGGTGTTGATTAATGGGGAGCCTACTGCTCTTTTTAGTGCTTCTAGGGGCCTTCGTCAAGGGGATCCTATCTCTCCGTACTTATTTATTCTTCTGGCGGAAGGTCTGGGTAGACTTGTGAAACGTAATGTGGAGTTGGGTTTGATTTAGAGATGGAAATGGGGAAATGACTTGCCTCCTCAGTCTCACGTTCAATTTGTGGATGATACGACTCTGATGGGTTTGGCCAGGATTAGAGAAGCTTCGAATCTGCGTAAGGCCTTGGATATCTATCTTGCTATTGCTGGTCAAAGGATTAATGAAGACAAATCCTCCATTTTCTTCTTTAATACTCCGCGGCCTATTCAACAAAGGATTTCTCGTATCTTGAGGTTCCAGATTGGGTCTCTGCCTTTAACCTATCTGGGTATTCCCATCTCTGCCAGTAGACTCCCCAGAGAATCTTGGCAGAATATTTTGGACAAGTTTCGTGCTAAAGTTAGTCATTGGACTCATCGATGGTTGTCTTTTGCTGGGCGTGTTCTGTTGCTTAAGTCTGTGGTGCAGGCTCTTCCTATTTATAGGTGCATGCTTTAGGTGGCTCCTGCTAGGTTTGTGAAGGACTTGGATTCACTGGCTAGGCAATTCTTATGGGCAGGTAGCTTGTCCTCATCCAAATGGAGTCTGGTTAAG
>VDFB02122656.1:0-24375 GCA_007258455.2 Sequoia sempervirens
TATCACACCATAGAAGAAAAATTCATGATCTTATGCAAAAATGTAGGGCTCTGAATTCAACAGAGTTCCCATAGAAGAGGACCTGAAGATTTCCTTCCAGCAAGGCTATGGAGCCGTGGTTGAACGCCTAAGAGTCTTGACTAGGAAAACATAATCTTCCACTGCATCTGACATGCAGGTAAATAAACTCAATAAAGTTTATTTAAAATTGAATACTTGTGTAATCTATTCAATATTAATTTCCACCATAAAGTAATTACATACCTTTTTTTTTTAAACATACAAGCAATGATAATACTGCACATGACATTGGAATGCAGCCTGGTGAGGGTGGAGCACAACCTACAGATGAAGGTCATGGTGTGCATCCGATCTTGGATATTCTTGTACTATACAAAGCGTGAGTATGGATTAATACAATTAAAACATCTTTAATTGCAATTGGGTGTATTAATTAATGTATTTTAGTGTTTCAAATTTAGAGCATGTAGAGAGTGATCAACATGTTGAGCATGATCAGGCTAGACAAGATCAGGAATATGATGTGGCCCATCAGGTAAAGAAGACCACTCTAAAGTTCTTTTAAACATATTTAATTGCAATTGGTGTATTAATTAATGTAACTTTTCATGTTTCAGCTTTAGAGCATGTAGGGCGTGATCAACATGTTGAGCATGATTAGGCTAGAGAAGATCAGGAACATGATGTGGCCCCATCAGGTAAAGATGACCTCCCTCATGTTCTCTTAAACATATTTAATTTGAATTGGTGTATTAATTAATGTAACCTTTTGTGTTTCAACTACAGATCAAGATTTAGAGGGTGTTAGAAGCATGTTGAGCATGAGTCACTCAGTTCGGGAACATGATGTGGACCCATCGGGTAAGAAAACCTCTAATGTTCCTTTAATTAATGAAATACTTGTAACAATAATAATTAAACATATCAATTTAACATTTATTTGTTATTGCAGTAGACCCCCCTTGCAACAGTGTCCACATCATGAGCAGACAACTAGGCGTACATTAAAATCATGAGTAGAGGGAAGAACAACTAAAGGGGGACAAATATTGATTTAGAAAATGATACTCCACTTCAACTTTATGTAACTTTAAAAAAGAAACAAAAAAAAAGTGATTGTAATCATATCATGACAACCATATTTTTGATAATATGTAAAAAACTGGAAGAATGAATGTTATATGCTAATGAATGAATGTGAATATGTTAATGAATGAATTTTATATGTTAATGAATGAATGTTATATGTTATTAATGGATGATGAATGAATGATTAATGTTATATATGATGGTGTAAATTGAAGTGATGTGTGAGGGAGGGGGAGGGGGCCAAATGAGCTAGTCACATGGTTGGCCTGTTAAGTAGAGAATATTAAACTATTCTCGAAACAAAGAGAAGCTCAATAAGGTAATGCACTTTTCAATATAAGAAATGCATCATTTGAAGCATCAAACCAATATGCAAAGATGAAAGAAAGTGCTAAATTTTCACTATGGTGGCAGAAAAATGATTCTTTATACCCTAAATACATGCTATGCATCATAATTTGAAGTTGTTTCCATTCCAATGTTCTGAGTTTAGTTTGTTTGTATGGCTTTGTATGAATACCACATTGTGTTCTGTGTGGATTTTGTTTCAAAGCTCTATTTATTTTATTTTTAGTGGTGACATAATTCTAAAATTTGACTTTTGTGCATAACAAGTTAGTGAAAAAATTGACAGCTCTGAAGGGTTTAAAGGCTCGATTGAGATAGATACACGGATATTTGGATCTTGTTGTTGATGGGAGGCTTCCACTTAACCATGAAATTTTGTACCATCTGCAGGTATGCAAAAAAATTCTCTACTTACATTCATTCTTGATCATAAATGTTCTAAATGATATTAATGCTTCAAACTTAAGATTCGTTTCATTGTTATAATGATCAAAATTTTATACTTTGCTATACATTCAAGCATTCTCTCTCCCCCCTCTTAAGAATTTTCTTTGTCATAAAAGATTCACATTTCTATCTCATTTACACAAATTTATCTAAAGCTCTAGGAGTGAATAAAGATATGTAAAAGATGATGGATTATGTCTAAACAACTTTCCATCTTATAGCTAATTAAATCCTTAATATTTGAATAGTTTAGAGCTCGAATAATGCTTGTATATGCATGTGTAGCAATAAGGGAGCATTGGTATTTTTTGGCATTGCATTGAGGAAATTGTTTTCTCTTATACCTACCCTTGGCTAGACATGGAGGTATATATTATTGGTTTCTGAGTTTTTTCTGTAAGTAGTTAATTTCATAGAGGAAGACTAAAATATTCTTAATGTCCTGTCAGGTGTGAAAGCATATAGATCACTTGCGGAAGGCACCATTTTGTATTCATCCAAAAAATGGTTTGTTCTTTTTTTTTTAATGTTTCTTGCATGTGTTTTTTTTAGGCTCTAGAGATGTAGCTCGGCTCTTTCCTTTGCACTTTTCATCTATTTTGATGATTTTAGTAGATTGTCCTCATAATTTTTTATGTAGATCTATTTGTAACCTTATTTTCTACCAATCAATTTGCAAACCAGTCACATATTAAGGACCATTTCACTAACTTGTAGTCATCCATTACTTCATATGTTGTAGGTTGTATCTGTGTGCCAATAAATCCTGATGATTGTGAGAACTTTAATCCTACAAGTGTACCCACTCTTTCTCAAGTAAAATTCTTACCTTATTTTATAGTACTTTAAGTGGTTAATTCAAGGTGCTTCTTTAGATCTGAGATAGTTGAACCCTGGATTAAAATATGGTATTAGATGGGCAGTATAATGATAAAACTGAGGTCCATTGAACACAACCTTTGTTCTCTTGACACTGCTCAACATTTTCCCTACACATTTTCTCTTCAATCTAGATGTTTCTTAACTCCTTCCCTTGTTAGCCCTTGGTTATTCTCAAGTGTAATGTTTTTTCTATGCATCTTGTAGTCAGTATGTATGATTAGTCATCTCTTATGAAGCATGGATAACCTTTCATGGAATTGTTGTTGTGATTAGGCAATTGCCATTGTAAGAATAATCATTTAATTTGTATGGAAGTAAGTCTTTTTCATATTATTTGACTTGGTATTATAAACTTGTCTTTGCAAGATTCTCTAAGGGGGAACAACAAAAATGTGATGATAGGTAGATTTGTACAACACCATAAATCATTTGGCATTATCAATATATTGCTTATAGAATACTCTATGCAAGTAAAATGGAATGTGCAATGACAATTGGTCTCGAATTCAAATTTGAATATAAGTACATTACACAAGAAGATGGTATCTATTCTATGATTTAAAGAACCCCAAAATAAAAAAAATTAATAGGTTCCATCTATTTACTTGCTCTTAGAAACTTGTTTAATCGGCAAGACCCTCAAAATGTCTTGCTGATAACCAGCAGTGTTCAAAACTCCTGAAGAGGTCAGATCGGTGTGACATTGGATATGTCTCGCCAACGGAAGTCATCAACAAGACATGGACTATCAGAGTGAGTTTTCTATCATGTTCCAATGATTGATCCCTCACCGATGGGTTGGCTACGGTGGTCATCGCCAAGAGTCTTCTTGATGACATGGTGTAGGTCTATTTAAAACTCCTGAAGAGATCAGATCGTGTGACATTGGATCTGTCTTGCCGACGGAAGTCATCGACAAGACATGGACTATTGGAGTGATTTTTCTATCCTATGCCGATGATTGATCTCTCATCGATGGGTTGGCTTCAGTGGTCATCGCCAAGAGTCTCCGCGATGACAGGTCTATTTAAAACTCCTGAAGAGGTCAGATCGGTGTGACATTGGATCTGTCTTGCCGACGGAAGTCATTGGAAAGACGTGGACTATCAGAGTGAGTTTTCTATCCTGTTCCAATGATTCATCTCTCACCGATGGGTTGGCTTCGGTGGTCATCGCCAAGAGTCTCCACGATGACATGGTGTAGGTCTATTTAAAACTCCTGCAGAGGTCAGATCAATGTGATATTGGATCTGTCTTGCTGATGGAAGTCATCGGCAAGACATGGACTATCAGAGTGAGTTTTCTATCCTATGTCGATGGGTTGGCTTCGGTGGTCATCACCAAGAGTCTCCGCAATGGTACATTTCAAAGAATATTTTTTTAATAAAAATTGCATTGTTTCGTCGCAATTTTGATGAAGAAAACTGACGAATCATCGAAAAGGTTCAACAAAGTTGCTATAGCTACGACGAAAGCTTCGTCGTAACTACTTGCCCATTTCGTCGAAATGGCGACAAACTTCTGGTGTTGTTTCGACGCTTTGGAAGAGCCATTGCAATTGCGTTTTGGTTATAATTCGTCGGTGGATACACAAAGTTGTCGTTGATATTCCGACGAACAATAGAGCCATTTTATGATGCTGATGACCGACGAATCTGGGCCGCTATTTCGACATTTAATTCTTCATCCGAATTTTGACAAAAAATTGGCGACGAAAATTATTTCAGTAGTTTGTCAATTGTCCGACAAAGGTGTGTCACAAGACCGACGAAAGTTTGTTGGAAAATGGAGTCAAATTCAGTAGTGAAATAAAATCGGCCTCCTTTCAAATAGACTATCATATACTAATTTTCCCTCTCTATCAAACACCTCATAAATTCCTTTTTCAAAAATAACTTTCATGTTTTTGGCAATGATTTGACTAATTGAGATAAGATTCATCTTTAATCTTGTAACACATAAGGCATTATTAAAACTTAATTTACCTTGGGTTGGAACATTTAGATAAGCTTTGCGGAATTCCTTCAACATGTCATTGTGAATCATCTCCCAATGTAATTGTGTGTCTCAATTACTTTACTACATTTCCCAAGTTGTCAACGTTACTAGACCCGGTTAGATTGATTGGTCAAAATCTATAGCCTACAGGGGGTGAGGGAAACCCGTTGTTTCCCCTCCCGGGTGAGAGGCAAGCTGAGAATAGGAATTCAAATTCTTCTACTGTTACCGGATAGAGATTAGAGCAATTCATTGGAACCTCATTATTGGCATACACCAAGTGGGGGGAGACTAATCCAACAATTAGTTCAATCAAAAGGCCAAAAAAAGAAGCTCAGGATAATCCAAGGCCTATAGGTTGGTGGGGTTTGTAGGGGTGTAGGCATTAATCTGTGTAGGTAGGCCATTGGACTAATCTTGAAGAACGAGTTGACAACCACTACTATGTCGCGAGTAGCACCTAAATCGATGATCTAAACATCTTCATTTTGAATATATTTAAAGGCATGGGCTAAAAATAGTTAGTGACTTTCATCATCTTCAATATTTGCATCAACCATCATACTTATTTCTTTTATTCATATCTTTATTCTTTCAAAAATATTTCTCTTTAAAATGACCAACACAATTGGAGAAATATAAAACCCTTGCTTTCCTTTGTTCATTATTATTCATATTAGCATTTCTTTGTCATTGAGGCTTTTTACCCTTGAACTTAGAGGAAAAATAATTTACTAGTTTAACTCCATTATCTCTATTAAAAATTTCCTCATGTTGCAATAATAGGCCCTCTAGATAATTAAATTTTAGGGTTGCCAATTTTCCACTTAATGTGAGTGTAGTCTTAAAATTTTCAAATGATTTTGGCACACTATTAAGAGTTATGGAGGCAACATCTTTATTATCTATAGTCTCACCTACATTAACGAGTTGATTTAAAATGCCCTTGACTTTTGAGAGATGGTCAATTACAAATCCATCCATTTTTTAGATAATATAACTGAGTTCAGAGCATGTGTTTTCTCACATCATTCTTGTGCTCAAAGATTGTAGTGATTGCATCCCAAGCTTCCTTTGGTTTGGTTGAATTCCATACATTTTCTATTAATGTACCACCAATAAACAAGTTTATTAAGGCTAGTGCTTGGCATGATTTCTTCTAAAACTCTTCTTGTAGACGAATATTCGTGGGATGTCTTGTTATAGTTCCATTGACAATAGAGGTGAGGTCTCCCAAAAGAAAAATATTTTTCATTTGATGATGCCACTCTCCATAATTCTCAACACCAATCAACTTAATAGAGATGACACTCAATAAATTATTTTCCATTTGTAATTATCTCTACAATCAAAAACCTTTTGCAATGATCTTTGTAATAAAAAATCTGTCTACAATGATCTTTGCGATAAGAAAAAATTCTACACTGACCTTTGTGATAAAAAACTTCTTCAATGGTCTTTGGGATAAAAAAAATTGTATAATGATCTTTGCAATAAAAAAACTTCTTCAATTTTTCTTTTAAGATTCAGCCATAATTTTTGTAATCAATGTTACAATTTGGCTTTGATACCAATTGTTAAAATTGGAGAGCTTGAATAGATTTTTTCTATTATGAAAAATATGGTTCCAAAGACCCTTAAATTGATATTATACATGGACAAAGTGTGTCTCCTACATGAGACATGACTCTCTGTGATTAAATAGAGTTTATATTTTAACACATTAAACATAAGTTTCAATAATGTTACTGCATTTTACACAATATTGTTGTCTATAATTTTTAAGGTAAGTTGTTTCAACTTTTCAAAAAATTCCTTGACCTCCTAATTCCAGATTCATGTAAAAATAACCAAAAAAATATTTGTGTAAATATGCTACTATCATAATTAAATGTAATTTTAATTTCCATATTTTGGTTCATGATTATTACAATAATATTATTGCATGAGACCAACTTCGATACAAATAATCATTAAAGTATTGCAATACATGAAACCCTTATCTAACTTCTTATTTATTAGTCCATCTTATAACTAATATTTATGATATCACTATATAATATATGTTAAAGTCTATCATATTTAATCAATTAAAACATCTTTCAAATTATTTCTTTCCTATAAAATCATTAAAAATATATTGAATCATTATAAAATATCTTTTGAAGTATCAATCAAACCACATCAACAGCCAGAACAATAGAAACAATATGTCAGATCACAATAACTTATATGCCAATCAGACCACATTAACAGCTTTAACAACAATTTAGAGCAGCGCAAAATGATTCCAATAGGACCAACATACTAGTCATCCAGTACGGGCTAAAGTCCAATGGCAAAGCCTGCCTACATGAGTCAAATGGCATCCGAAATACACAAAATACCAAGGAAACAATGATCTGACATTGTTGCTTTCCATGTACATGTAACAGCTAAAAAGTATCCATTGGAGGAGGAGGGTTCCCACTGCTAACATCCATTTTGTCAAAATTCTATTTCTGAACTTCAAGATTAGTAGGCTGATCTCTGTGCACACCGAGCTTAAGAAGATCATAGTTTTATACACTTTAACATACTCTTTCTAGAATTCCATATACTCCTTTACATCAGTACTAAAGCTCTTGAAAAATTCTATGGGAAATAAATATAAACCAATTGAAGGGATCAATGCCTTTTCTTTATTCATATCAAGGATCACTAATGGAACCACAACTTTCCTTATTTTGCACAATTTGATTCAATACAACTAGATAAGCACTGATAAATGGATTAAACAAAGGGGAAGGGGATAGACAAGATTCAGTGATCCAATACTTGGCCTACATTTACATGTCGTGATCAGATGAGACTAAAAAAAATCACTCATCCGATCAAAAATTGGAAACAGAGGATAAGATTAAAAAAATCACACATCCGATCAGAAAATGGAAACAGGGGATAAGATTAAAAAAATCACTTATCCCTGCACATGGCCTAGATTTACCCACCATTCATCCTAAAGCTTCAGGGGATTTAACTCTAAATTTAGGGGAAAGGAATACAATTGCATTGAAAAACATGTAAATGGTTGCGAAGATGATGGCAACAATAGTCCCTTGAGAGATTGAACCCAACTTCATGGCAACAAAAGCTGTGTAACTACACGCAGTGAAAATGATAGCGAAGGCTACCAGCGTTTTAACTCTCCTAAAATTGAATGTGGGCATCGCCACTTGCGCCGCGATTATAAACAAGGTGGTCATTAGAGATAAGGTAGCTGGTATCAGTACAGCTTGACGAACGCCTTCATCTCTGTTTTCATGGCTGCTTGGAACAGATGTGATAGCGCTACAATCAGCTGCCATAATAATACCTGAAAATATTGACAATGTTTTGCTATCTTTGTACGGCACCTCCTCCTCTGCTTCTTCTTCTGTGCAGAATACAGAAGTAAGCAGAAGCTTTAGCTTCCTTATAATCCCCTCTTTTCTCACATTTTCATTATTAATGTCATTGACGGGGATGCATACATCTTGCCCCGACTCTGCGTTAACCACACAAGCTTCTTCAGCTCTCATTTGAATGTCTGCTACTCTTCCTCGGCCTTCTGGGTCTGGCTATCTTGCACGAAGTTAAACCCTAGGCCAGAGAAGGCTACAAGACTACCAAAAAAACCATTTTTGTTGACCTAGGGAATTGTTCAGGCATTTGGTTGCCTAATCAATGCCGATTGCCCTGTAATCAGGGCGTCTTTATAGGGAGGCAACGAACGTATTTGAGTGAGTTTAACATTTTTCAAGTTTCCTGTTACAAGGCAGGAAAGTTCTAGGAAACCCTAGGACAGAGCAGGCTAGAAGACCACGAAAAAAACATTTTTTGTTGACCTAGGAATCGTGGGCATTTGGCTTCGTGATCGATGCCAATAGCCTTGTAATCAGGACATCTAAGAAAGCAACAAGGGTATCTGAGTGAGTGTAAGCTCTCCTCAGGTTTCTTGTAACGAGGTAGGAAAGTTCCAAAGCACTCAGTGGTCTTGAACAGTGACAACTGCACGTTCCAGGAAAATGCAATTTTGACATTGAAAATAAAACATTGGCGGGTGTGGATGGTGGCATGAACTAGATCGACCGAAAAGCTACCCGCAGAAAAGTCCACCTTGACTTAGTCTGTAGGCACCTTCGAGCGGCCTTCAAGATGCGAACTGCTTCTACCTAATTATGCAAATAATATTTTTTAATTGACATCTGTCCATGTTTTGTTTGATGGATGTCTTGTTGTAAGTGATAATTTTATATATTTTTAATTGATATGCATTTATTTTTTATTTTATTTTTTATATTGAATAAATTTAGAGTATAAAGAATAGAAACTATCTATCAACAAGTAGTTGAAAGAGATTTACAATACAATTTTTTAAAGATTACAATGACCAAATATATAGTAGAAACAATATTTTCGCTGAAACATTTTATACAATTCTAGATTGTAACTGTTTTGAAACTGATTAGTTTAATCCTGAATTTGTTGAAGCTTAATCATGGTCATTACATTTTTCTCAGATAAATCTTGAAGTTGTGAAAACAAAAAAGAAACTTGAAAAATTATGTCAAAGTAAATCATTAGAATATCAATTTCTTAAAATAGTTGCTTAAAAACACATCAGTACACTTAACCTTCTAAATATATCTCAAAATAACTTATTTGATTGAATCAACAATAACATTATTATGCATACCAAAACCAAAAGAAGCTTCTTTCCTATGAGATTTCTCCAATCCTATGAGCAATCACCAAGTCACCTTAGGCATTTGATTCTTATTCTTGACATAAAGGATGTGTTCTTTACATGGCTGACATTATGGTCTACATAGGGAATCTAACAATGCCAATTTCCTTTCTATGTATGGAGGACTGTTCATCATGAATGTTAGGAGAGGCATTGATATGAGAACTACAACCATCAATTATTTTGAACATCTTGCATGGGCCTTGACAAAAATAAATAAAAATACTATTCATGCATGTTAACCTAACGGGCTTAACCATTTTATATTCACAATAACCTTAAAAGATCCCTATAGTTTACTAGGCTTGAAGTATATACAAGGAAATTCATTAGATGCATGGAGTCCAACTCTATCTAAACAACATGACAAAGACTACTTTTTATAGTTGGAACAAAAGCCTAGTCATGAATCATCATTGGACAATATTACCTTGATCAATGAATTTAATATGGATCTTAGGAGATATATAGGGGACACCACTCTAAATTGTGAGAATCTAGATGCATTATATGTGTTAAAGCAAGTGAAAGCAATATTAATAATAACACAAAGCTAGATAATTAAAGACACACATAGAAGAGATATTAGGATTGGAATAAAATGTTCATTAATTTTGTATTTTTTAATAGGGTATAGAGATGTATGATTCTTTATCTTCCACTAGTTATGTTTGTGCAATGATGTGACAATGAAATTTGATGATTATTTGTATAGATAATGTTAGTAAGTTGTAAAGAAATGTTATGGAAGTTCAAATGGTTGTGCTTTTGTGCAACTCTTCATCTTTCGATGGTTGTTGAAGAAGAACAAACATGACATTTTGGAATTTGGCTTATGGGGTAATGCATTGCTTATTGAGTCATACGATTGGTGCCACAATTATGGGAACAAAAGCGACAATATTGTTGGTAGTCAACTTTACCTCATAAGCCATATTCCAACTTAATTGTTTGTTCTTGTTGTGAGTGGACCTTAGCATTTTGGTTTGTAGGGCTTTGGATCCCTAACAAAGCTAGTGATGATGAGTGATTAAATTTTAGTGCATGCTTGGATGGTGCCATGTCCAATCTATGCAAATTATCTCATGCCATAAAAAATGTGTATCTGGCATTTGGTGGAGATAGTTTGATGATCTTGGAGATGAGGTTCTTCATCCTTCTACCATTGATCATAAAATCTGAAATTGCCCTTGCACCAATGTGCTAATCTGATAACTAGTGCAGTGTTGATTAAAACATTTGGATTTTAGTCAATGGTTCTATTATATGGTTGACTCAAGAATCCTCTATTTTTCACCCATGTAAGAAATAATTTCTTAGTATTGAATCTATTTTCAATGGATGGTTGTCGTATGCTTATGACGACATTTACTTGTTTTATACTATTTTGGTGGTGTCTTAGGAAGGTGTTTTATTTGGTGCTACCTCACTTTCCCTTACATATTTATTTCTCCCTTATTGATAGCCACATGACCATATGATTCTTCCACCAAAATTTTACTAATTTTAATTCAGAGGGGATGAATGGTTGTAGGTTACCATGGTACTTGAGAATTCAATGATGCTTAGGCTTCAACAACCTAATTTTTGGATAGAGGTCATAAAAGGCATTGGTGTAGTCTTGGACTGATGGTTCATGCCCCTGATGTAAATGTTGTCATTGAATATAGAAAACATCATATACATCTTTAGGATAGTATTCATACTTGAAAGCTTCTAGGAATGCTTTACATTTCATTTTAGATTCTTCTTCTGTGTGATGCTTCTCCCCAAGATAGTGGGTCTGTGACCACTTCCTGGCTAATCAAGATACTTTCAAAACTACAATCTTGATATATCTATTAGTAGAGAATTCAGTCAAAGAGATATTTTTGATTGATCTATCTAGTTATTTTTTGCATCAACATTGATTTTACCCTTGAGTACAAGAATGTCTAAATTAACTTAAAATTGGTGGAGGGGCATTCCCTTCAAATGGTTTACTTGAGTATTGAACTAACATAATCATTTGTTTTGTTCAAGGATTTTGGCAATTGGTTGAACAAGAATTCCTTCTATTGTTGAAGTTTCTTTTAACATTTTATTTTCAATCATTTCTTGGGTTGTTGTCATATCCCTTAGAAACCTTGTTCATTCTCGTGCATGACCCCTAGCCTCGATGTAATTTGGACTAGGGGTGGAATTTTGGATTTTACTATGTGGACATATATATATATATATATGTGTGTGTGTGATGGTTGTGAACCTTGATGTTAATACTATTGAATGTGATTATTAACCTTATTATGTTATTCCAAATTTAATGCATCGAATTATTGAGACTAACTCAAGCTAATGACTTGACCGACAAACCTGTGTGAGGTTGTCATTGGTAGCAAGTACCTAGGGTACAAGATGAGGCAAATTTTGTGGTTCCATGGATGAGAGATAAAAAATGGTAATGCCCTTTTTGTTTCAAGACCTTGCTTGCAAATTCCACAAACTTGAGTTTTGTTTAAACCTAGGACCCTATACGTCTATTAAATCATAATATTTCATCTGTTTTCTACTATGCAGAGACATGAAAGATAACCTAAATTGTTTCTAGTTAATTGAGAATATTGCATAATATGATAAACTCATTAGAAAATGGTAAATGGATAAAAATATTTAAATATAAATACACAATTAACTAAAAATAAATAAAATATAATTATAAATGTATAGATTAAATAAATAAATTATACCACATAAATTAAAAAAGCTCATATTTAATGAACCTTTAGAACAAGGTGCTAGAATAATAAAAGAAAAAGCTAATTAAAATCCATCAAATGCCTAATGCTAATGAGCATAGAAAAAATAATAACAATAAGAGAAAAAAATGAAGAAAGGTAAGCTCAAAGAAGAAACACATTCATGAGAGGAGGATGGGAGGACAAAGAAATTAATGGCTAAAGAAAACTCACACCAAACACAGGAGATGAGAATTTAAGGAGCATGGTGTAGGTGAGGAAGAGATAAAAGGAGAGGTTGTCCGTGCCATTATGGGGCATGGTGACCCCCCCCCCTCCCCCCCATCTTAGAGAAAATGGGTAGGAAAGGTCCTTTTATAGTCCATGATACTAGGCAATCTATTTTTGGGTCTACAAATGGCTTATAGTATATGGGACTCCTCGTACTCCCAAAATGAGGGAGGCACCTAACTCGTGCTCCACAATACAAGGTGTACATACCTTACCCCCTGCAGGATTTGAACTTGTGACCTCTCTTTCAAGAGTACAAGTTCTCCACCACTAGGTAATATTTGACCCAATTTGGCGTGTTATGGAAAACTCGACCATTTCATCTTTAAATCGACCATTTGGAGTTTCATTTTTTGAGAGAAATTTCTAAGAAGAAAGGAGAGAAGGGAGGAAATTCTAAGGTGAGTTAGTTGGGATGGGTTTGGGGAGAGAAGAATAGGAAAAGACCAGGGAAAATTTCCTTCTTGTTTCAGACATCATACATTTGGGCACCTCTAATCCAGGTTTTTAATCCTTTCCAGTCGCATTTCTTTTGGGTTTATAATATTGTCTCCATAGTAGAATCCTCCTTGCTATCTTGGAATCATTTCAAAATAGTATTAATGGTCTGTGTAATTAAAAAGAAACTCATTTTTCCTATGTTCTCTTCGAGGATTAGTGTATATATTTTCTTTGGAAATGGCTTTGTAACTTAGCATTAGATTGGCCTTAGGCTCTAGATCACACTTAGCCTCTCTTATGTTCAAAATGGAGTTCAATGTAACTCTATGGGAAGCTTATATTATTTAATAGAGAGCTGAACGAGAACTCAAAAACCCAATTTCAAAGAGTCTCCCTAAAGCATACCCTAACCTTTCTACCAAAATTTTCCACTTTAGTACTATAGGTGGTAAACCATACAACCCAAATTTTAAAATTCATAACATGGCTACAATTGAATATGATCCATTGTGTCTATGTCACCAATCTTAGGTTCTCAAACCTTAATTACTATGTTGTCTAAGCATGGGTGCTATCCATGAATGAGTTTGGGGAGGGTAAAAGGGGGTAGTTCTACAACCATGATTTATGGGACACCAATGTTAGAAAATTGGCTTTGTCTAATTTTTCATATTCGCCCCAAAATCCACTAGAAACTCTCTAAATAATCTATTGCTCTATTTAATTAACCCATAATAGCTAGCATAATAGTAATCGCGTAAGTCACTAAAAGGTAGTCTATATACACACACACATACTAGTATTGGAAGGCATGATTAAGAAAACAAAGATATTTAATGTAGAAACAATGGAACTTTAACATAAGTCATGAAATGGGTGATAAATGTGCTTCTCAATGTACCACCACAACTGCTAGCTACTTAATTCATTTCCACCTCTAATCTACCCATTTTTACTTCATCTTCTTACCCAAAAAGGTGGAAGGATAGGCAGATTGTGATGTTCAGCTATGACTACCCAAGTGGAGTACTTTCTACAACAACTAGATCCCTGAGTCGATTATGATGTTATGTTGCTATATGTTGGGCATTATGAGAGTTGAAAATTAATATCCTATATTAGTTTCATCCATACATTTATAAGATTTCTAAGTCTACACTTTACTGTCATGCATTGTTGACTACTAGGATAGTCATTACTAGTCAAAATGGTTAATTCTATCATGTATATGATAGAATAGATATCTACCAACCCATGACATTAAAATATAATTGATGGATTGAGTCTAAGTAGGGAATCATACATAAACTATAAAAGGATGGTTAGTTATCCCTACCTCCAATTGGAAAGAGTCTACGAGCATGTATTGCTCTCTCTTGAATTACCTTTTTAAAGCCATCCATGACTGTAATTAAGATTGGAATAGCTACAATTCCTTTTGAGCCAAGGGAATGGCAGTAGAATTGTCACGAAGGTGTAGTGAGTTGACTACCTTGTCAATTTTTGTGAGGGCTAAACGGTTACTGTTTATTTGCTAAATAACAACCATGCTGAAATTTTGAAATATGGAAGTGAACCTCTCTTGTCTTACAACACCATAATGGTAGCTAAACCAAAAGGTGGTTGGGCTCGGAACATAATTATTCTAAGTTAGGAACCTATCTTATAGTTATAGTGTTAAGCATGAGTCAAGGAGTAGTACACCATTATGCTCGATATTGACAGTAGTCAAGGAGCAGTACTATTATGCTTTAGAGTGACAGTAGTCAAGGAGTAGTACTATTATTCTTGAGATTGATAGTAGTAAAGAAGTAGTACTATTAAGCTCAAGATAGATAGTAGTCAAGGAGCAGACCTATTAAGCTAGAGATTAACAATTGTTAATGAGAAGTACTATTATGCTTAAGATTGATAGTAGTTAAGGAGTAGTACTATTATGCTGGAGACTAACAATAGTCAAGGAGCAGTAATATGATGCTTGAGATTGATAGTAGTCAAGAAGGAGTACCATGATGCTCAAGATTGATAGTAGTCAAGGAGTACCATGATTCTTGAGATTGATAGTAGTTAAGGATCATAATATTCCAATGATGGATTACCTTGGGTTGTTTAGTCATCCGATGGACTATAGGGAAGAGAGTTCCTAACAAAGCTCAACTAGGTAACATATAACTCACCTCATAATATTAAATAACTGATGTGAAATGGTATCTTAATTTTACCAATGGTAGGTGCACCGTGGGAATTGGTCACTAGGAAGTTAATCTATTCCTTTACTTGTTGCTCACGCTCATGTTGTGAACCAACATCATCAATGACAATCTCTCCAAACTTCCAACAAGAAGTTCTTGATAACATCCTTTGCATAATCAATACCATGATAATATGTTGACCTATTGATCTTTATTCTTAACTCATTAATAAATCCTTAAGGGTCAAAACTTCTTTCCCTTGACGGTTTCATTCTATAAGGAATCAATATGTTAGGAATTTGCTCCTAACCATCTTTGTTCATGGAAAAATCTAAAAATATGGTGAGTGGGAATAAAGAACCTTTTCTTTGATTGGCTAGATGGGCCTCTTTAGAATGAGATAATTTCTATATCACTTCAAGAAAACTAATCCTTAGTGGCACATATTTGGGTACAAAATGTGGTGATAGAGGGCATCCATATACTCTTAACATAGTACAATTAGTATGGGATATAACATCAGCCAAATTGTGACCAATTCCAAGCTTGGGTCTCCTCTCTACTAGCCTTAGAAAATCATAAATCTTTGTTGGAATTATAGGAAATTATCCCTTCAAAAAGTACATTATCTTTGCTAAGAAAAGATTGGTGAAAGTCCCAAAGTTAGACTGTTGACAATGCCTTTCCAATAGATGTGTCTAAATTTGGACTGGGGGGTCATCGCCCTTTTCATCTTTCATTTTAATTATATAATCCTAGACCCAATTCTTTCTATCCCCAAGCCAGGAACATGTGGCACAAAAGTGAATACCACCAAAAAATTTCTCCCTTTTCACCCTCTTTGATGTTGACTAACCCTTTATGAACAACATCAGATAGGTAGGATGCAAAGTCATATTCCTCATTTACCATTGCATTTTGTATGTTTGTATCCATAAACATGAAAGCAACGAGCATCTTCTCCAAAGGGGTAAATCCTAGAACTTGGCACAATGAATGATAAGTTTTTGAGAAACATCCCTCAAAACTATCCACTTTAAAAGGATCTTGCTTAATTAGGGATATTCTGGCAATCTTCCTCTGAGGGTCTTCAACCCTAAATCTTGGCAATAACGTCATTGCTGGATATGTGCTCTTATTCTTCTCATATTGATTTTTGAACTTAGTCAGGTTGATGAGTTTGTTGGAAAAGAGGTTGAACTTGAAAACCCCTACAATAGATTCTCTATCCAACATAAACATGACCTTACCCATCAAGGTCTTTACATCCTGGACTGCATCAACATAATTTACTACTATGGATTTCATCAAATCAATATCAAGAAATAAATTGGAGACAACTAGTTTACCTAAGTCGAGTCTCCACACATTACATGTGAGGGCAAGGAATTTCACTTTCCATACCAATTTTCGAACAAATCCACCCCAACAAGGTCAATTTAGCATCCTAAAATCCATGGTAGCTATCAACAAAACCCTTATATACATTAGGGCTTTGCACTCTAGCCCTTTGATTGGTGGAACCAAACAATTGAGCAATTAGGTCATCATGGAGGGCTTGTTTTGTGGTTAAGGTAGATGATTGTGATTTAGGGGGAGACATTTTGTAATAAAGTATGAGAAAACTATGGTTTATGAGATGCTCTAAGGCTTTGACGCAATTGATAATTCAATTTGTGCAAATGCGTACAACTTTATATGCAATAGTAAATTTCTAGCTCCAAAATAAACCATAAAACACTACCTAGGCTCAATAGAAAATGATAGTAGATAATTTTGTACAAATTAAGCAAGTATTAAGTAGAATCTCACTTACAAGCATGTGAATGAAGAAACCCTAATTCTTTATACAGAGAGCTCAAAATTTTTCCAAATTTGATCTCCTCAGGCTTTGAATGTTTTGATAACTTGCAACAATGCTTTAATTATAACTTTTATGGTGAAAAAGCACTTGAATTTGGCCCTATGGTGTCCTATCTACCATTATTCTTTGCTCATGTGAACTAGCAAGATTGCAACTACCTGTTCTACATTTTAAATTTCAAGCATTGATTTCTAGTCGATCAAATTGATCCTATGACTTAGATGGAGTCAATCAAGTTTGAAAAAGATTTACCAGCTTTGAAAAAAGCGCTGACCAATCACCTTCTACCATGTAGACACACTTTTCCAAGTCACTCAATGCTCAAGCGTCTTTGAATACATCAACGAAGCTGATCTATCACCTCCCCACATTTTTGTGGTACTATACTAGACTAGAAGATCGAGGCCCATGGAATGGTGGAAAGCCTCCTAGATCATACCATGTGTCCCAATATGTGGATTGTTTAATCTCCCTCATGCTTTCAATACTTAGCCAAAAAATTTAGCACTTCATGAATCTTTATAAGGCATTGGAGAGCTTGCCACATGGATCATCCCGCGGTTCCATGGTCAACAAAGGTCTTCACAAATGGTTCCCTACGAAATGGTGAGAAAAGATCTAGATTTTGCCACATGACACTCCTATAACCATTGGATCATGGGCCCACCAAAAGCCTTTCACAAGACTGACTTAGACCTTTGCATTGATTGAACACATGGCACTCTCTCGTGATTCCACAAATAACTTTTAATGAATATTTTAATTAGCGTGGGCTAGCAGAACCAATGATAAGTGAATACTTGGCAACATGGGACCCACTTGATGGAAAAATTAAGACAATTAAAGCATGTGCATTTAAGTGATGACTTAAAAGGGGGCCATTTGATAGGTTGACAAATAAATAACACATAAAGTAAACATTAGACCCAAGATTTAAGACTTTAGGCATAAGATAAAATATTTCATGACCCACGAGAAAGGATTTAATAAACATTTAAAAGAACATTGCAACCAAAAATTATAGGAATAAGGGGCTGATAACTAGATGAATTCAATGGCTTAAGTCATGACTTACACGACTGACAACTAACAACAACTAGTCAATGAGTGAATACAAATAAAAGCTAGGGAAACAAACTATTATGGTTTAAAGAGGGTTTTAAACAATAGGTAAACCCTAAAATAGAGTTTTAGAAAACCCTAGCTAGAAAATGACTACCAAAATGCTCAAAAATTTGAAATGGTAGACTAAAACCATGAAAATTTTGAAAACCCTATCAAGTAGATTTGAGATCTAATGATGAATGGTCCATATTTACAATAATAAAAAATATATAAAATTTAGCTTTCAAGGGCATATCCCTTGAGCCCTCACTAGGGCATGCAACCCCTGGACGCCCCACTGAGGGGATACATGCTTAGTTAAAGAGTCAAAAACATTCATCAAAGTCTCTATCTTAACTAGCTTCACCCTTCCATCTTCAACCATAACTCTAACAATAGTACCTTATATAATTGCAAGGTTGAGACACATTTTCCCAACAAAAAATTGGTAGCATAATTCTTGCAAAAACTCAACTCTCTCATAACTCCTCTAGAAAAACACCTGTATATATAGAGTCTAAAGTTCCTAGGGTAGAAGTTTCCTCAAATCCATTCTCATTCATGAACATGTAACAAGAAAGGCACTACATGCAAAAGCATGCAACATGCACATACACAAAAGTACCTATCAAATATTTGGGCATCCACATTCCAAGTTTGACTCAAATAGGAATAAAAACTTCATCCTTGTACAAATCTAATTATAAATAGCAACTTCCAACCTTTATTTTTTAAAGTGGGTGCCAAATTCCTCAAAAATAGGTACATGCCATAGTTAACTCAACATGCCTTGACACATGTCACCTCTATGCAACTATGAGAAGATTTTATAAACTTCTCTCTCCAAATGAACACCTAAGTGACAAGTGGAACTATGGTGCACCTCCATGAAGTATGCACAATTAATAATTCTTCTAATAAGAGCCTAGGTGACAAGTGGCACTTTGTTGATCTCCACACCTTACATGTAGGATATAACACACCCTGAAAGGTCACATAAAGTGCTATGAAAACTATTATAGTTGGAAACTTAGGATATATCAATAATTGCATAAATATTTATCCTGACAATAATGATAGGACTCAAAGGTTGAGCCACATTAATCCAAAAATTCTTCCACTTATCAAAGACCTACCAAGATTCCATGGAATCAACAAGATTTAATTGCTAAGAGTCAATCGATGAAAACACATTATCACAACCATACGTACAATCACATGAATCTTGAACAATGCTCTCATACTCCAAACAAGATACATGTAACAACATATAAGATATCCACCATCTTAGGAAATAGTTCCTACCATCCTCCAAAGGAAAGGAACAAGCCAAGTGTATATGTACTAGTCTAAAGAACACAAGCATCAAATCCAATCGATATCAAAGGCTATAGGATACTACCACAACTCCACTATGCTCACAAGCTAAATAGAATCTTAACCAACTCCAAGCCCATAACCAAAACATAATTGTAAAGTCCAAAATTCTCCAAGAACAAGATAAACCATCAACTAAAACAACAACCATAATAGGTTGCCCTCATCCAATTGATGAACCTACAAGACTAGAAATATCACCCACAACAAATGCTAATCTATCCAATCTACCATACCTCAAAGGTATGTACAACATTGGTAAACTGATGCCAACAACATATCCAACCCATCAGCCACAATCACAAGCTCCATGTGCCAAAACATTCGATGAAGACAGACACATCTCAAAACTCCCACTGCATGGGTAATGTCTAGTTTGAAAAAAACATCAAGGCACTCTGAGTCTACCAATAACACCACATAGAGGATGTATCCATGTAGTACCAAGAACCATCCAATATAACATGAACAACCTACAACCAACCGCTGCAAATACATCTCTTACCACAAGTATCCAAAATTCTCCCATGTTCTCCACATCTGACAAAGGATAGAGATCAAGGAACCTCTGGGTAATCACCCAAAACCAAGTGGCAACACATGACCACAAACTAGTGATCACTATATCTCCACACATGATCTCAACTCCAACATCTAACTATATCTCAAGATTCATATCTATGAAAGATAAGCCTAACACCTGAAAGGAACAAGGGCTATGCCTCTCAAGTGACAAACTACCAAGTAGAATAAGAGTGGGGAATGAGAATTCTCCTTCAGGATATCCAAGTCATCATGATTCATCCAAGATCAATCTCCTCATAGATCTATCATGAACTCACGTCCATGCCCAAGTGAAAAGATCCTCAAACTTCCTAGTGAGATCTCATCAAGTGTATCCATCTCAACATATTCTCTCATCTCAAAATAAATACAACCTGACCCACATCTCCATACATCCATGAACACTAACAATTGATCAACCCATGCTAAGCTCCAACTACAAACTTTGCACTCTCATGAAGCTCTCAAGCATATGATCAATGTACTCAAAACATAGAGAATTTTCTAAATTACTATCAAAGTTCCAAATGCAGTTAGGAACCTATCATGACATCATTATCTAAACAATATCATGCCAACACTCTAATGTGTAATAAAAAAATCCATCATGGCACAACACTAGAAAAATCCATCCTCTTAGAAGAGGATCACCATCTCCTCCAAGGAGATAACATGCTCCAAGTGAACAAACCATGGTCTGAAGAGCAATGTAATATGCCAAAAATCTAATGTGCCAAGAGTATATCATGACATACTAGCAACATACTCTAAACCAACATCACCTGTTATAGCATTATCAACACCCCAACCAAAAACTACAGGAGTCCTCTATGGCTCTAATGTATCACACATCTTCAATCTCATGAAGATGACCACCTCCAATAGTGTCCATGCAAATGCAAAAGAAACCTTTTGTAGCAATAGGATCTAAGAGATTCTCCTAGTAACATCTACAACACCAAAGAAGATCATCCATCACCAAGTGATGAATCCACAATCATTGTTAAAGCTCCCACTAAACAGTGATACCAAGCTCTCCAAGCATCATGACCATCCATTTCCTAATTTGAAGATCCTCCACGTCCACACACCCACATGTCCATCTAAAAAAAAATCAAGTGACACCAAGATCTCGAAGGCAAGGAAATATACTATCATAACTATCACAACTCCCATAAAATAGTGTATCCAAGCTATCCATGACATTGTGATAAAAATATGCTACAGGTCCCCATAACTGACTATCCAAGTACTCAACACCTATCCTCTCATCCCAATGTAACATGTATACAAATATTCCAATGACCACATACAAGGTCAATTAATGAATTCTACATCAACTCTAAATCAATCTCATGGATATAGATAGTCCACATCTGAGTTCTCCCACTGCAACTAAATGGGTGATCAATCCATACAACTGCATGACCCGTAGATATAAAAAATTGGACATGCAAAACCATCATCATATTAGTAACATGAAAAACTAGGATATCAAAGAAGATATCATGTACCTTTCAAGACTCAAGCACCAAATCACCAATGGATCCAATTTTCCAAAGAAAACCACAACATGAGCACCATAGTCAGGAACCCTCCAAGCATTCACCATAGAAATTTTGATTGACTAATCACATACCAACATCTCCATACAGGAAGATTTGAAATATCCTCAAACCATGGACAAAGCATGCATGTAGAGTGTAGACACCGAAAAAGTCTCGATTGATACTGGATATCTGATTCTGATCAACTAACATGGTTTCTTCCTAAATCACCTCAAATTCATCAATTAATTGAATAATCAACATTATTTAATTAAATTCAACAAATTCAACTATTAATCAAATAATTAAATTTATTGATTAATTCATCCTTCTTCTAACTAATTATTCATCTTATTTAATTAAATCAAATCATTTAATTAAATATCTCTTAATCCTCTCATTTGATTAAAAATCAATCAAATCAATTGTCACATCTCATAATTCACTCCAATTAATTAATTCTAGGTTAATTAATCCTATATCATCTTCCTAATCATCATTATCAAATCCTCCAGCTTTTGACTCCTCAAAAGTTAAATCAACCATGGTCAACTAAACAGGTTGCACATAAAATCAATTTCTTCTAATTATCTAATTACCTCAATTATCCTCAGAAAGGCATATTTTGAGGAATATTCCTCTCAACAACCTCTCATTCAATTTCCCTCCAAAGGTTTTCAAAAACCTTTCACATCTGTAATAACTTCTCTTACAACCTTTCAAATCCTCTTACATCCTCTCAAATCTCATTTAATTCCTCTTACACCAATTTCAAATTCTCAACCATCAACATTTACTTATCTTCCATCCTCCTTCACTCACACATTTCCCAAAATGTGCTCCAACTTCCTCCAATAGAATTGTGACACTTGACACATTCTCATTGGTTCTCAATTTATCCCACATTCACCAATTTCCTCCATTCTTCAACCCTTGGCTTCTATAAATAGAGGCATCCTTTTCATAATATGGATCCGCAACTTAGAGCATTATCATTATAGGCATTTCACTCCATAGCTTTTCATCATTTTCAAGCAATTTAGCTAGATTATAGCCATTTTTCATACTTGGATCACCTTTAATCATCAAGCTTATCAAAGGGATTGGGAAAGGGATTCTTTCCACATCAAAGGAGCACCACTCCCCCAATGGGATGGAGGTTTAACTAGTTCAATTTGATTTACATGTTATTTTTCATTAGTTTCTTGTTATTTTCATGTTTTCTCTTGAATTTGGCTAAAGAATTTCATAAGGAACACTAGATTAGCTTTCTAACATGTTTGAAACTTGATTTTTGGTCTCTTGTTAGCTTGTGCAAGTTTTGTGTTCACATTTTGGTGCTAGAGGGAGGGCTGATCAACTTAACATGTTCAATTTCACTTGATTTTCCCATTTTTTGTAGGAACAAGAACACGACACCACCTTTCTGCAAATATGACGTCACAGAGTGCCACTTTTGTTATATAGCGCCATATTCACTACATTGCACCACATATGAACACCTATGTCACACCGATTTTGATTTGATGCCACATGAGCACACTCTATCTTCTGTCTTACATTCTTGCCGTAGAGTGCTGCATTTGTAATTCCACCGCATTCATGCTCTTTGTTTCTACAGAGCGTCGCTTTTGCACTCACTAGAGTGTCGCATCTATTTTTCAACGCCACATTTGACATTTGCAAAGCGCCGCTTTTGTAGTCCAATGTCGCATATGTAGGAAGTAGGGGAGGATCAAAATTTGAAGACTTAAAATCATTTTTCAATGCTCTTTATAATAATCTAGGGTTTCTATTTCTACAATTCATTTCTTAGGACCAACTAGATTCAATTTGGACTTAAAATTAACCTACAACTCAAGCTTTTTCAAGTTGGTTAAAATTGAACCTTGGATACTTACTAGAATTTTGAGTTTGGATTAAAATTGAACAATCAACTTCACACTCCAATTTGGTGCTATAAAAAGAACTCATTTATTGCCTTTGAGGACTAAAAAGAATTCGTGTTTGTTTTGTTTTGTAATCTTCTCTACAAACTTGTGTCATTCGAATGCATATGCACTTCTCTCGCACTTCACAATGATCTTGAGAATCAAAAGAATTTTAGCGACATTAGGTTGACTAAAAGATTGCCTCCACATTTCAAAATTGGGTTTCTAAAATTGAACAAATCTTTCTAGTGTGAGAAAAGTCATAGCATGTGTTCTCTCTTTGTTCACACAAACAAAGATGATCAAACTACAAATGTACTTACTCGCTATTGTTTACCTTTAGAGGGCATGCCTTGGTGGGAAAAAGTACTCACCCAAGGGAGCAACCCAAGTGGTAATGAGCATAAGCCAAGCTCTTCCAAACCCCTATATAAATTTGTGGTTACAATGAAAATCGTAAACAATGGGAAGCGGTGCATGATAACTCTCCCACAGTATCTTTATGATGCATAAAGCCATTGTTCTAAGGGTTGAGAGATCTCTCACAAGGAGTTTATCATTGCACCCCCTAAAATGGATGCCCTTATTATGAACCTTTTTTTAAAAGCCAAAAATCCCCAATATTTGTTGGTGTCAAGAGGTCGGACCTCTAAAGCTATCTCACATACTTGCAGTTCTTTGTAGAGATGAAGAGTTTGTCATGGGAGATTCATGAGAGCTCGAAGCTTGGCTGACCCATAGAAGTGAGTGTCATGGAGGGGAGCCAGTGTAGTCAAGCTTCTAATCATCCACTCTGA
>VDFB02122657.1:0-12279 GCA_007258455.2 Sequoia sempervirens
CCTAGGCTTGAACCTCTCATTTCACATGATTTTCTTCACAAAAATATTGAGGAGAGTAGCTATACCTTATTTATTTCTCATCCTATGCCCTATTCATGCATCCTACAATTACAACAGTATCTATGGGGCCTCTTACACAAGCTACAGTAATCAAAAAAAGTGTAAGAGCCCCTTTATATCATGTTTCAACTTCAAAACCCTAAAAAATAGGGTAACTAAGATTATGATTTGTTGGTGAGTTATATGGAAAAAATTATTAGCACCAACTCATTCTTGGAGTCTTTTGAAAGAGAAGTGAATTAGGTGGTAGTTAAGTACAAACCTTATAGTGTCAAGGTGAATGAGGTGATCGATTTTGATTGGCCGATTGATGAAGAGTACCAAAAATGGGTAAATGTGTATTTAACTAAGGAAGAGTGAAAAGGAGTAGGCTGCTAATGGTTGAAAAATTAGTTGTTGCAGTTACAACATATTCCGGTTTTGTTTTTTGGTCATAGTCTAGGTCCAGAAATCTTTTCCTTTTATGTTGTAGCATTAACCATTCTCAGCAGGCACAATGAACAAGAAGATTCTCTGGGGAGATTATTGTTGTAACAAATTTTTGGAATATCACAAGGCAGTCCAATTGACTAGTGACACATGTTCTTTCTGGCCCGATACTTTTTTGCTCCTTATTTTTCTATAAGAAGGATTTCAAGGTCAAAAGTATGGGTTAGCAAGTTAGATATTTTTGGTCAAGTCTAGATGAAGTTGCAGACAAAATTGTAAAGTATGATGGTTTTAGGGAAAATGCAATTTAGGTTTTGAGTCATTCTATAGTAGGTTTTGAATTCATGGGGATTTGATGTTTTATGATAGTACTGGCATTTGAATTGATATGATTAATTTGAACTCATGTCTCTCCATTGTACAAGCATATCTGAATTTTGAATAAATGATCAAGGGTTGTTTCGTTCATCTCACCGTTGTGGTGTGTATGATTCTTGTTTTAGGTTTAATTCAAGGAATTAATTAAAATGCTTGAATGGGATTGTAGGTGGATTTTTTTTGTATTAGGATTTGATAAGTAGTATTGGGTTAGAATACATATTGATGAGATTGAAAAGCAATGTTATCAAGGATCTTATATGTTATATGTTAAATCTGTCATAAACCCTTAGATGCTTATAAATTTGACTCCTCCAATGGATATATGGCACTGATCTAAGTTGTACTTATTCATATGTTTCAGTATTTATTTTCCTTTACCTAGAGCTTGCTACAAATTGCAAATCAATGACTATATTATACTATGAAATGTTGTAGTTATCTCATGCTCCAAATAGTTTATATTATTGATAAACAACCAATGCTATTCAGTATTATCCTATTATGTTGAGCTATTAAATGATATTATATGTTGTTGTTAATGTTGTTTATGATGATGGTGTAGAGGTTGTAAACGCATTAAGGGATCACCCTCTCAGTTCTTGCAGATCCCAAAGTGTAGGAGGTCTTTCAAATCCTCATCAGTTGGTCTAGGTCCTAAGAGCTTTCCGTTTATTGGAATTGACAATTCCATTGGTAGATTAGAAGATCAACTTGCTTACCGTAAAAACAACCAACACCTTGTATATGTTTGTGGTGGAGGTATTAAAGAAGAATTGTATGCCTCTATTTCCATTCATTAGATCTACCTTAGCCTAGCATATACTTGGGCTAAGTCTACAATTGCTTTAGACTCATGAGATGAAGGCTATGTGTGATGAAATCCTAGACCTCAACCAAGATGTGGGTAGATTATGGGATTTTTGCCAAGACCTGAGGCTGGTGGATAAAAATGTGAAAGACTAAGCTATTTTTTATTTTTTTTGTCTTATCTTATACCATTTTATGAGAATGGGGGTTCCAATGTACGAGAAGATCTTTGAAAACTAGGCATGAAAATTGAAAGTTAAATAGAATGGGGATGCCAAAATTACAGTACTCATTGCCCCTTGGTTGTTGATTTTCCCTAAGTTCCCTCAAATTTGTCCTTAGTGCTGGTATTGACCTTGTTTTCACTCCTCCAAACTCTTCCTCAACACTGATATTGACCTTGTTTTCACTCCTCCAAACTCTTCATCGGCACTGGTATTAACCTTGTTTTAACTCCAAAATATTCCTCAGCGCCAGTATTGACCTTGTTTTCACTCCTCCAAACTCTTCCTCGGCACTAATATTGACCTTGTTTTCACTCCTCAAAACTCTTTGTCGGTGCTGGTATTGACCTTGTTTTAACTCCGAACTCTTCCTCGGCACTGGAATTGACCTTGTTCACTACTCCAAATTCTTCCTTGACACTAGAATTGACCTTTTTTTCACTGCTCCAAACTGTTCCTCAGCACTGGCATTGACCTTTCACTTCTCTAATTTGATGAGCTACAACCTGGTTTCGTTAGGTTTTACAATATGTTAATTAAGTTCAAATTTTTGGTTCCATTTAGCTAGGTTTTAATATTCTACAATATAGCTAAGTATATATTAGCTATAATTTACATAATAAATAATATAATTATTCAACTTATTATAATTATATATTATATTCTTTAACAAAATTATTAAATACGTATAAAATTATTATAATTAATAATTAATAATAAGTATATTTTTATATACTAAAATATACTAATATAATATATATTTAATATAATAGTAATATATATTTCAATATGAGAGAGAGAAACTAAATTTGATTTGGTTACTACAACAACAATCCAAGGATGGCATGTGTCCTTGGGGAGTTATGCTCAAGGTAGCATGCCATTTGATTAAAGATATGATAATTCTCCTTTAAGACCTCTTCAATGTACCCATTGCACACTTAAGGAGACAAAGACAAATATAGGGAATAAAATATAGAGAGAGAGGGAGATAATGACAAACATACAAATAGAAAGGGAGACAAAGATATAGAGAGGGGTAGAGAGATAAAGAGGTAAGGATGAATAGATAGAGATATAGGGAGGGTGATTGATATATCTCTCCATATCGATCTCTATTTCTCCATATCTCCCACTATCTATGTCACTTCCACCTCTTCCCCCTTCTATCTATTGAGCTATCTCTCCCTCTCCCCCTTTTCTCTCCCATTCACTCCATCTCTCCTCACTCTACATCTCTATCTCTATTTATTCTTTTTATCTCCTTACTCCTCTCTATCTTTCTATCTATATCCTCCTTTCCTCCTCCTCTCTATCTCCCCCTCTCTATCTTCTTCACACCATCTCTCCTCCCTATCCCCTATCCATTTGACTCTCTATCTCCACCTCTCTTCCTTTCTCTTCCTATATTCTCATCTCTCTTCTCTTCCCATATATCTATCTCTTCTCTCTTTCCCATCTATCTCTATCTCCCTATTATATTAACTCATAGCCAAGCATGCAATAGTATATGTTGGTAAAACTATATTAGTGTTTTTATTAAACCATAAGGCCTGACTTATCTTCTTAATGTCCTTCTTATAAAAAATAGTGTTTTATTAAACTATAAGTAGATCATTGTCACCACTTTCATTCAACATGAAATTCCAAATGAAGCAATTTCCCAAATAGGGGTAGTTGTGTAATTTGTTGGTTTTCTTTGTATACTATATACTTAGTCTCTCTCTAGGACAAATAGTAACTTTTAGATCATTCCTTTCTAGATATGTATCCCCAACTAATATAGAGTAAGCTTTTCATTTTAATTGGACATAATAGTTTATGTGTTGAAAGAATTGTTTCCATTCTTTGTAGTTTTTACATTGGAATACAAATCATATTTAATTTCATGCCAATATACTTATTTGATAAAGATATTTGTTTGAAATAAGTGCTTCATAACCCATCTAATCAAATGATAATTAACCTATTAAAAAGTCAATAGGAATTTTCTAAAGAAAAGAACACTTGACCCAATCATAAGTGTATGGCCTTCGAAGAAAGGAGTGATCCACCTTATCAATAACAACTACCTGATTTAGACCTGGGTATGTGCAGGATCATGATGGGCCAAAAAGTGGCAACATGAAAAAAGTAGTGTTTTGAACTCACCAAAAAATGCAAAAAATCCTGAGTTGACTATTTTTTTGGGTTGGCTGTCAATACATTTCTCCATAGCAATGCCCAAGCCAATGTACTACAAATCAGATATCCTATTTGTTTTGGATATCCAATTCATGTCTAATATCTAATTTGAAAAATATTTTAAAATGTAATATTTTGGTGCTATAAATCAGATATCCGATCTAAATTGTTATTTGATTTTTGCACACATATACCCAAGAGTAATTAGGAGGTGGATGGTGGGAAAGAGAGAGAGAGAGAGAGAGAGAGAGAAAGAATTAGGAGGGGGAAGGGAGAGGAGAAGAGGAGAAGAAGGGGAGGTGATATATAGACTAGGAGGGAATGGGGGGAAGAGCAGCTGAGGGTAGAGGTCAGGAAGGCCTAAGGGTTTGGGCGGTCGAGGAGGTAGGAGGAGAGAGAGGGAGGGTGGGAGGAGACACAAGGGCAGAGGGTAGAGGATTACACATGGGTCTTGGGGCCATGAGAGAGACAGAGGAGCCACAGAGCAGAGAGAGAGACCCAAGAGAGGGAGTGGGGGTAGGACATTGGAAGATACCTGAGAGAGAGAGAGAGAGGAGGGAGTGGGAGACAAATAGAGGGGAGGGAGGATATGGCATAAGGTAGGATGGTCAAGGGTTTAGGGCATATGGAGGGGAGAGAGACATAGGATTGGAGTGAGAGTGAGAGAAAAGACCCAAGAGGGAGAGAAGGTAGGAGGGAGAGACCCTCAGAGAGGGGAGTGAAAGAGAGGTAGAGAGAGAGAGAGACACTAGTAGGGAAGGAGAGGGAAGAGTGCTGAGGGTGGAGGACACAAGGCCTATGGGTTTAGGGTTTAAGGTTTGTAGTGGTTGAGGGTTTAGGGATGAGGGGGTAGGGAGGGAGACACTTGAGAGAGAGGGAGGAGGAGAGAGGACAAGAAAGGGAGGTTAAGGTGAGGGTAGAGGGTTTAAGGGTTAAGGGTTTACAGTCTCGGGTTAAGGGTTAAGGAGAGAGAGATAGAGGGAGTGACGGAATGAGGGAAAGACCTAAGAGATGGAGAAGGGGTAGGAAGGAGAGACTTGAGATAGAGTGAGTGAGTGAGTGAGAGAATGAGTGAGAGAGACCTCAGAGAGGGAGTGCTACTAGGAGGGAGAGACTTGAGAGAGAGAGAGAGAGAGAGAGAGAGAGAGAGAGATAAAGGAAGGGAGGGTAAAAGGTAGAGGGTAGAGGGTTTAAGGGTTTAGGGTTTAGGGTAGAGGGAAGAGAGGATAGAGGAGTGAGTGAGTGAGAGAGAGAGAGGAGACCAAATAATGCATAACCATAAATCTGAGATCTCTACCTTTATATTCAAACACATATGGACCATTATTGAACACAAAAACTATTTTTGTTATAAAATAACATAATGATTTAAAATACAACTATATTACCCAAAAATGGACCAGCCAATAGTTGAACACTAAAAAACTTTGAAAATCCTTCACATTTAATGGGAAAATACATGTTATTTATTGTGCACACCTTTTATATTTGTGATAAGACAAACTATTAATATAAAATTATCCAATGCTTGTACATTGCTACCCCAATTGTTGTACACATAAGAACAATTTTTTTTTCACCATGATAACAATACTTGTTTAAATGAGTTCCTTATTTTATTAATTGAGCATTTTATTTTTTAAATGATATACTTATAGTGGAGAGTTGTGATATTTTATTTGAAACAAAAAAATACTTATTTCACTTCTTCATGAATGTATTTATGTTTTTTTCATATAACTTTTAGAGGTTCTCATGTGTTCAAGTATGGGTCCATTTTTTATCAACTTTGGTTTTTTCTTTATTTACATTTGAACTATTTATTTACAATATATAGTATAAATATGTGGTAAGACTGGGTATTATCACTAGCATACCTATATTTTAAAAATATATGTAAAGTACGCCGAGATATATCCTTCTTCTGAAGATGCTTATTTTTAATCAATTGAACCTTAACCCAAATTGAAGCTTAACCCCAACCATAAAGCTATTTGAACCCTAATTGTAACCCTATTTGAAGTTGGTTCGGATTACAGGCCCATAGACAAGGAAAAATTCCATAGAAGAGTGTCTTTCAAGTTTGAAAAAGTGTAGATGGAAAACTCAAACTTTGAAATGGTTGGCATTGACTCTTGGCTCACCCAAACAGTTGATCATTGCACTAAGATGTGCATATTCAATTAAAAGTTAAAATTTATAAAACTCAGACTAAAAGAGTGTAATATCCAAGTCTTTAGAAACCTTTTCAAAGAAAGGATCTCCTTGAAAGTAGAATGGCTAAGATCTAAAAAGACCTCTCAAATGATTTTTATTACATCATAATAGAAGAAGAGAGGAATCTCATAATTCAATTGGATGGTGTCTATAGTTTTAAATAAATCTATTGGAGACAAAAATCAAGGATTAAATTACTTAAATAAGGTGTAAAACCATTTTTTTCATTTAACATGCAAAATTAGAAGGAAAAGAAACATAATATGAATATTGAAGATGGTTATGAATAAACTTATGATAATCCTGACACCATCAAGGCTTCCTTGGTTTCCTCTTGGGAAAACATGCTCATGGAGGAAAATGAAGACAAAAAAGAGAAGAAAAGCAGGATCTCTTCTTGTATCATATCCCAACCTTAGATGATTATTCTAAATTCTAATTTAAAGTAGCTAAAGATGTCACTAAGGGAGAATGTAGCTAACAATATCGTCATGGAAGAAAATATTTTACATCATTGTCATGATTTTATAAGCATGCTTGGTGGAGATCATTGTAAGTATCGTCTAGCAGAAACATCACATATTGCATATATGCTTGCCTACACCTCACTTGGAGAGATTGAGTTTGGGTGGAATATGTGAATAAATATAGATTGTTATAGGCAAGATATAAAATTTTATTGAAATATTGGATATATGCTCATCAATTTGGTCGAAAAATTTATGTCATCTATAATTTTGTGCCATATAAAAGGTCATTTTTTGATCTAACAATTATACTTGAACATAACTAAAAATTTAACACTATTTGCAAGAATTTCAGAATAAACACTTGGATTCTTAAATATTGACACATCTTAACTTTATGTCTCTCTCTTCCCCATATTCTCTCTCCCTCTACCTATTTCTCTCCCTTTCTCCCTCCCTCTCTCCATCTCTTCCCATCTGAGCTCTCTCCTTATACCCCTATCTATCTTCATATGTCAACCTGTTTGTCCCTTTCTCTTCCCATATATCTCTATATCTATGTCTTTCTCTTCCCATTTATCTCTCCCTCCTCTCTCTCTCTCCCAATATTTCTATCTCCCTCTCCATTTCTATTTTCCTTTCTCTACTTATCTCTCTCTCTATATCTCCCATCTCTTCCTCTCTTGCTCCCTCCCTATACCCCTCTCTATCTTCATATCTCTCAACCTATTTTTCCCTTTATCTTCCCATATATCTCTATCTATAGTTCTCTTCCATTTATCTATCTCTCCCTCTCTTCCTTCATCTCCCCATTTTGTCCCCTCTCTCCATCTCTATTTGTCTCTTTCACTTATCTCTCTCTCTCCCCTCTATATCTCCATATCTCTATCTTCCATCTCTCTCTCTCTCTCTTATATATATATATATATATATCCCCTCTATCTCCCTATCTCTATATATTTATTTCTCCCTCTATCTCTCTCTATATCTCTATCTATTTTATCCATTTTCCTCTCCTCTATTCTATACATTCATCTCTACCTCTATCTATAGGGAGAGATTGAAGCATTGGATCCCTCCCAAAGATCCACCAATCTCAACACTAATGAAGCCATTTTGAGCATTTAAGTACATATTGTATGCTAGATTAGGAGGCATGTGTCAAAGCTCATATTTTAATCCCTTGCATTTAAATTTTTCTATATATATATATATATATATATTTTAATATTTTCCCTCAAATCCATAATATATATATTAGTGTGTATTTATTTATTGCAATAAATAATTAACCTAAGTAACACATTAAGAATTCTAAGGATTTGTGCTTGGAAAAAATGCATAACAATTTTTTTTGTTGGATGTCGTGTTGTATAGTTTAGATGCTCAAACATGAATAGATTTTAAGGCCATATATTGTTATAGCTTAATAAATGCAAAGAAGGAAGGAAATCTATTATCAATTTTAATTCACAATTTAATACCATATGAAAATTCATTGTAGTATTATCTAAAATTAATTCTTGACATATTAATTTTATAAAATACACTTACCATTCAAAACTTCTCCCAAGAAAGAAACCCTAAGTGAACATTAATTGAACCCTAATTGTAGATTCATAACTCTAATCATAACCCTAAGCGAACACTAATCCTAATCAAACCCTAACCCTAGCCTTAAAGTTATCATATAATATAATTATCTCTCTTATCTAAATTTGGGTTGAATTATTTTTCCTTTATTTTTAATTGCATATACTTTTTGTTTATTAGATCTTATTTTATGAATATATGCAAATACAATTTTACTTCTACATTCATTCTATGCCTATTTTTTCCATGATATTTTAACATTCATTTTTTGGAATATTAGATCAATCTCACACATATAAATATGAAACATCAAAATTTTAAAATAATATTCAAGTTTTCCCACTCAACTTATCATTTATGTTATTTGAATTAAAATATTTTAAATCATACTCTTAATTCATCTAAAAAAGAAAAACAAATTGATATATATTTTTTTATTAAATACATTTTAACTTATTTTCTTGGATTGTATAAATATCTTTCTTTATTTACATTTGGACTACTTATTTACAATATATAGTATAAATATGTGGTCAGACTGGGTATTATCATCACGATTGAGTGCGCCCTCTCCCATAATAAATGTTTTTTATTTTGTAGAGGGACAAGTTCACATGGCCATAGATCAATCATCATGTGATCTCAGCCCTTCCCCGCCATCCCACGATGACCCCACCAGTTGATCACAATATCATGGGCGAGTTCCACGTGTTTGGGCCCTCTCCCCTAATAAATTTTTTTATTTTGCAGAGGGAAAATTTTGCATGGCCATAGATCAATTGTCGTATGATCTTAGCTATTCCCCACCATCCTGAAATTACCCCACCAGTTGATTGTGATATCATCGGCGAGTGCCATGTGTCTCATCTAGTGAAGCCGAAGGAATGATAAATACTTTGATGGGTCTTTAATACATTATGTCGCAAGTTACTAAAGCAGTTATAAGATGCGTGTGTTTTAAATCAATGAAGATGTTATAATCCTGATAGAAAGGTGCTCGATGGTTAATAACAAGTTTGGCAACTATGTTGATCGAATAGGATTTCTGATGGTTGAAATCCACGGTTTCCCACCATCGTGTGATCAAAATTTATGATTTCTTTATTGATTGCAATATAACGGGTGGGCACCACATGTCTCATCTAGTGAAGCCAAAGGAATGATAAATAATTTCATGTGTCTTTAATGCATTATGCCACAGGTTATATTTATTAATTTCTTAATATTAGTTTATAAATTGAACATTAATTATAAATGTTTTAAAATCAATTAAGTATTTCAATCTAAAATTTTAATAATTGACATTACAAATAAAATTAAACTAAATTCTAATTTTTAAAATCCATAAAATATTTATTATCTATCTAGTTTTACTAATTATCTAATACAATACAATTAAATTAAATTAAATATTGTTTATATTAATAACAATTATTAATTATAGAATTTTAGAATAATTAACAAATAAGATCATATAAAATCAACTTTTCTATTTTGCTTAAAATCCATTTCATTTTCTAAAATTATACTAAAAATTCTAGATATCATAATTAAACACAAAACTTTATTCTATTTTAATCCCAACCCTAGTTAAACCCTAACCCTATTTGGACTCTAACCCTTACCCTAATTGAACACTAAATCTAATTGTAATTGACCACTAAGCATAATTGAATTATACCCCTAACCCTAACCCTAACTCTAACTAAACCCTAAACCTAACTCTAATCAAACCTAACCAAACCCTAATTAAACTTTAAAACTAACCTTAATTAGTATTAACCCTAATTGAACATTTATTGAACAATAGTCCTAATTGTACCATAACCTTAACTTTGAACTACAGTTGAACTCTAATCCTAACCCTAACACTAACTCTTATCCTAGTTGAACCTTAACCCCAACCCTAACCTTAGCAACCCACGACCTAATAAGACTCTTGTGGATTATGGCTAGCCTTGGTGAAACCCCAGCCTCATCCCTCCAATCCCTGCCCCAAATTTAGACATTATTTTAGGCCCTAAGCCTAGCCTAGAGTGAACACTAATCCTAATTGAACTCTAAATTTTTTAGTTGAGAAATATTGTAAAGTGCCTTAGATTGCACCCACATTCATTGTCATTTTATCATTCAATTCCTAATAGAACTCCAAAAAATTATACTTTTAATATAATGTTTTAATACACCTAATATTAAGGGTTTAGAGTTTAAGGGTTAAGGATTTAGGGTTAAGGTGAGGGAGATAGAGGGAGTGAGTGAGTGACCCATTCACATATTATTCTTTTATTCTTCGCCAACTAAATATTTAGTTACCCATTTATCGTTAACAGAAATGACCCAAGAATTTAATAGAATGGACTACTCATATAATACCTTGCATTATGGAGCTCAATTCTCTAATATTTGAATACTTATCAAATCCTTTGTAAATAATTGTAAACTTATGACTCCATTTAAGCATTTAATTAATTTTCTTGAATCAAAACAAAAATATAGAAACACAATTGAACAAATTCTCAAAAGAAGAATGACAACATCATTAACATTTCATTCAAAATTCACTCAAATCCACATAAGGAGAGAAAAAATAATAGAATTATACATTTATTCATGCTTATAAGTCATATCTACATACAATTTAAGATAATTTTCATATATTCATCCAAAACTCAAAACAGGCTATCTATTCTATTTCGTCTGCTTGGGGTTTTAATAGCTAATTGCACCACAAATATCACTTCCTCATCAGAGGAAAGATATCTTTCTACCCATATATTCAACTCAAACCCTAGCTAGATATTTCATCTATTCTCTCCCTACAAATGAGCCTTGAATTCCCTTTTATATGACAAGGGAGCAACAAGCTTCAGGCTCAAATGTAATTTCACCACAAATTTTCATTTGAACAAAATATCCATTGCATTTGACTTTCATTTCAAAACTTCCCACATGTTGAATCTACAAAACATAGTGCATGAAGTGGGGAAAGCTAAAGTTGTAACTACCATTAGAAAAGGGAACACAAATTGTCATCAAAATCCCCTTTATCGCTATCCACGCAAAAAAATCAGGCAACCAAATTGCCACGAACGCACCACAAAAACTTCTTATTTAACCACCACCCTACCCTTACCAACACTTAGACCTTGGTATACATGCCCGCTTCTAGTTATTTCCAAATATGGTAGACCCTCAACCTCCTCTTCTTTCTTGTCCTTGCCCAATATGGTTCTAGTCCATCCACTTGGGGTTTTAATAGCCAATGGCACCACATATATCACTTCCTCATCAGAGGGTAGACCGTGATTGAAGCAAGGTAAATATCAACAATAGTCAGAGTCGGTCTCAGTTACATCATCAAAAGTGTTGCTCATAAGGTCAATGGGCGAGTGCTGGCATCCAGAGGAGCCATGCCCATACCTTATTTTCCTACCAACACTAGTAATAGAGCACACCGACTGCTTGCCTTTTTCATCTACCGGTTGAGCAGCAAAGTCCTAGAATTGCAACCTTCTACTGAGTGGGCACAAGCACGGGTTTTTCCAACCAAAGCACCTTCACGAATAGCGGGTAGGCTTTTCGTGAGCTCAAGCGAACATACCTCGCGCTGCCGGCTTACTCATTTTTCTGCTTCACCGGAAAAAGCCTCAGAAGCGCCAGGTGGGCGCTCAGCTAAAGGTTCTCTACTTTCGGGGAATGACACTATTAGTAGTTAATTCCTCTTGTATTTATTGTGTGAGGTAATGGAAACCTTCATCAATGCTTAGTAAAAATGCATGTGCAAACATGGAAATTTGGTGGCATATGTACTGTCACCATTTAACTAGAGCTACATAAGAATCCAAAGATCACCCTTTATAATTTCCAACAACAACATCTTCACACAGATTGAGATGGATGTGACTACACAAGTAAGG